>JAQIVF010001801.1:0-12725 GCA_034698365.1 Steganacarus magnus | reverse complement strand
GGGATTACAATCGGTTAGTTTGGATTTATGTGACTAAAGATACTGGAAAATTATAATAAATGCAGAGAGAACTGTATCGCATGAGTTGGATATTAACTGTTAATTATCTTTTTAATTACTCTATAAGAAATCTTAAAGAAAATTAATTCTCGATTTTTCCGTTACAACTATTAAATATAAGTTTTTTGATTAAAAAATATTTACATTTTTTATATGACAGTGAGTTTAAAGTTGTAGTCGAGATCATGGTTGGAATTGCAAGACTTGCCGAAGAGTATGAACTGCTCATAACTAATGGCGTGACAGTGCTTTCGGTGACAATAGGTTTGGTTCGCAGTTTTGTGAGTTCCTTTTCGTGCTGAACCTGCGAACTCCATTGGCTTAAGTCATAAGGATGTCTGTTTAACTGCAATATCGAACTCGTATAGAAATTGTGTTCAGTAAACTTGCATTTAAAATCTTCGTTTGATCCACAATCAAAAAGATAACAACTTCCCTGCGTCTATATTTAAGTTTATATGTAAAATACGATATTAAAAATGAAATTGTCTGTACTGTCACTTACCTTCTCCTCGAACACAGCGAGATTGCATGGACTGGTTTGCCAGCACCAGCTCATACATTCTTCGTTAGTTTGAAACTCGGAATCGTTTATATATTTGGCTCCGAGTGCTCGCGAATCGTGAGTACGAATTATAGTGTTCATGTTAATGCGGAAACGATCCATAATTTGTTGCGATTTATCTTGTGCCGCATTTTTCGTGGAATCGTATGGAGACATTTGATAATATCTTTTTGAAAATGCGTGCAAACAATTAATGCCATAACAAACTATTATTAGAAGAACGAATGCATTGAACTTTGCAGGAATTAAGCAATGCATTCTAATTGCAATTGTAATTTTTAATACTATCTTATAAAATAACTGAAATTGTTTGTTACATATCAATTTAATAAGTAAATATTGGAAAATAAGACGCGATGCGTAGGTTTCAACGTTACTTCAACTATTTATTTTCAATCAATTCGTATCGCTGTATAACGTTATGAACAATAGTTAACAAACAAATTAATTTTTAAATTTTAACTTAATTTCGATCAATTTTTAACTGTTCTGAACAATTTCGAAAAACTGATTATTTAAACTTAATAGTAATTTGTTTATAAAAAATATGGAATAGAAGTTAGAATCAAGAATATTAGTGAGAGATAGGATGCAAATATCGGATCGATATTCGTGCGCGAATATGCAGCATAGATGCCATGCACTACATATGCTTACTGTAAGTCATTTAACGCTAAATGAATTCTGTGAGTGAATTTAAGCCATTGATGTTCCATATATTAATACTATTGATAAAAATAAGTTTATTATCTTATAATGCTAATAAATCCCCAAAATTAGGTCACTTTAAATTAATGCATTTTTAAAGCAACACGTAACAGGCATTATTATTGTACTCGAGAGTCAGAAATAGAAATACTTAATTAAATATTTTTTATTTTTCTCAATCACAAGGTGTATTACGAGTAGAATTTTATTTTAAAATTTAAAACGACCTCAAATGATTATTAAAATAAAAAGTAATGTAATTTTGTGGCAATAGTCCGCCTGCAAGTTTTATCAAATGCAAAATTTTCCATATACACTATTGTATGCACAGTTAGTAAAGTTTATTAGAATGTTGATTTGTAATTATTGTACAGTATATACTTTTATAGAGCTGGGTCTTGTCCAGGTCTGAGCCACCTAGAAAATCTGAAAAACTTGGCCCCATGAAAAATCGAGATTTGAAAAATTATCGTTTAAATCCCATAATTTCGGCCATATAATTTTTGCCGAAAACGAGAGAAAAAAATTTCACTTAAATCTGGTGAGATTTGATCGGAAACGAATTTTGAGAATCTAATACTTATATACATAGCTTATACTTATATATATATTAGCTACAAAATGACACAAAACTTTTACTTTCTATTAAGTTAAGTTACAATATAATCCCTTTTTTATTGGACTTGCAATAATTCGATAATAAAATACATATAATAAAAGAGGGTTTTTTCGCGTCTTTAATTATGAATTGTCAATACATTTTTATTACATGTCAGATAAAAAAGGATTATAAGGTAATATCGTATGTTTATTTAGTAATAGCTATTTTGTTGCATTATTTGAGTATTGCAGTTAATAAAGCAGAGCCAAAATATTAAATGTTAGATATTATTTTTATTAAACATCACATAAATAGATATTGAGATATTGTAAACATAAAATATATTAATATATTATCGATTCATATGCGGTTCTAATACATTATCATGAAAATTAAAAGTAATCAAAAATTTAAACAACTGGCAACAGACAAAAAGTGATGAACATAAATATTAAAGTATATTATTCTAGGGAATTATAAACAAGAAGTTGTTTGAGAACCTTAGTCTGACTGGTCTCTCGTATTTCTCCGGCCAAAAACATTTCGTCGACAACACTATAAACCTGTATGAAAGCAATTAATTCTTTTGTCAATTCGTTTGTCATTACGTTACTTATTGCTCAAATCAATACCTTATAAAAATTGAATACCAGATCGAGTTCGCAAACATTATGAAAGTATTCGTTAAGTACTTCTACAAAGTTGTGAATCGCTTCGAGATAAACCAAATTGTTGTCATTGACGTCAACGCAAATACAGAAGTAAAGACCGGCGTAACGGCGATACACTATTTTAAAGTTACGAAACTAAACACAAATACAACTCGTATTAGTAAATATTATAAATACTTCATATAATATAATAATACTTCAACAAAATTGGTGTGTTTAGCGTCTCTAACAGTGACCACAGCGTGCACTTCTTCTATTAGCTTCTGTTTCTCGTCGTCATCGAAATTCATGTACCATTTGGCGAGTCTTGTCTTTCCGGCCCTGTTTTGGATTAGTATAAACCGAATCTAAATAGAAATCAATATATAATTACTTTAAACGATACTCATTTATTATTAATCATTAATTACCATTTTTGAGAGTTGATTCAATCAAAAATCATAATAACAATGATTAGTAAACGCCTTCAAAATAGGTATGACGTATACTAGACTAGAGGTGCACTCCCTCTACAATCAGACGCGTTATTAGAGCCATCAAATTCAGGACTAAAAATCTAATAAATTCAGGAAGGATTCAGGAAAAAAGTTAAAAATTCAGGATTATTCAGGAAAATAATTTTTTCCCCAAATAAATCTATTTAAAATTATAGAATTCAATAATTAAATATTTGAAATAAACAAATTATTCCTAAACAACCTTTAAAAAAGAAAAACAATTCACGACACATTCATAGAGAGCTCACTTCAAAATTAACAAGATTATCAAATCATTGTATAAAAGGTGACTACAACCTTACTTGTTATCGACTTATGGAACTGAACCAATATCTACCAAATTAATACCTGGGAATAGGATTGCAACTGATTCCTAATTACCACTTTCACTTTACCAAAGCTCAAGAACATTCAACACTGGATCAGTTAATCATTATATAGTATACGATATCTGGCAAAAATGTTTTCACTGATTGTGGTCATGTTTCAACTACTTAACAGCACTGTATGCTCGATTTATTCGGGTCAGCTGTAATAGTGGTAGGATGAGCTCAAGAATTAAAAATTACTTCATTCTTACTAAATTATTAAAAACAAATGATTGAAATTAATTTTATAAATATAAAATTTATGAATTAATTTAAGATATAAACTTAAATTATAAAGTGTGAACAACAATGGTTTGTAGTAAGAGAAATATTACTCATATTGATTAATAACAGGCGAACAATTCCTAGAAAAAACTAAGTCGATCATTGAGTTACCATTTGTAGTTACACCGTTATTCCTTAACGAAAAACCCCAATCATCCAAAAATGATATAAAATCGTAATTAGTGCCACATAAAACATTCATATTAAAGTCATATATGATTATTAATTTATCGCGTTTGCTTCTATCCAAAAATTTTTGAATATGTTTTATCATTTGTATTTTGGTTGTAGTTGCTGAGTTGTAAATCAGTAGAATATCTGTGTCTTTAATTGAAATTCCAATAAAGTTGAAATATGATTTTTTATCTAAATGTTTGTAAATGAATAATTTCTTACAATCAATTTTGCAATATACTGCGCAACCAAAAGCTTTTCTAACTTTTTTTGATGTTATTTGAGTTATTAGTTCAAATGTGGGAAACTCATAAGCTTCTCTTTCCATAAGCCATGTTTCGGCAAATAATAATAGATCGGCCGACATCTTATCATTAAAAATATCGTTGTAATTATTGATCAATGACTGGACATTATGGTACATAAATTTTATTCTATCATTATTATCACCAGCTAAGAAATTTAAGGAGAAAGATAGAGCTGCCTCAGTTCGTAATCGTATAACTTCTGTTTCTACTTCGAGAACAGCATTTGTTTTTCTTGGTTGTTAATAACGTATCATTTATGTATAAACCATTGGCTTTTCATGCTCAATTAATTGCTACATATACGTGTGAAAGCATCATATTATCTTTTGGTGATATATTTACTACATCGTCAAAACTCTGACCTTGTATTCAGCTGTATTAGAGGTAGGGTGAGCTTAAGAAGTTTCAACACTGGATCAGTTAGTTATATAGTAGACCGATATCTGGCAAACATGTTGACTCATTCCGGTTATGTTACCATTAATTAAAAGCACTACATGGGCAGTTTGTTCGAGTCAGCTGTATTAGTGGTAGCTACAGCTTAAAAGTCATCGAGTTATGGAACCGCTAACCAATATCCACCAAACCAATACATGGGAATGAGATTATTGCTGATTCCTAATCACTACTCATTAGCTATATTATCAATTGCTTCAATTTTTCTTAATATACCACTAGCACCATTTACAATTTCATATTCAATATCAATATTTACTATGACCATAAAATTACATCCTTCCTTAACGATTAAAATAGTGAGCAAACCATATGTTTCCGTATGTTTCTTTAACGCAATAATTTATGTTTGGTTTCCACACTATTAACCCCTTAAGCTATAACTTCCGATTTGTTCTCAAAAGCTGTATTAGTGTTATTATTTATCGCTTTCATATTAAACTCATCTACATCCAAGTTAGTCTGAATAGATGAATAGCAGTTGATGGTGGAGTAAGTTTATTTGATGCGATTTCTCAAGATTTAAATAGATTAATATCCTCAGTTGTGCAGATAGCTGAAGCCAAATTATTAAGCGCTTTTACGAATATTATATCATCCTTTTGTCTCATTATTTCTGTCAACTAATACGATTTAAATTTGTGCCATAATAGATTATCGAATAGTAAACCGTACTTATTTTTAGTGTTAAATTTAAACACAAAGAAGTCTTTTACTGGTCTTAATTGATAGAAAGCACCGAAGCATACTACTGATATTCCCCCAAATGGTTTGTTGTTTACGAATTTACTTTAAACGCATTTTGACTTGTTCGAATTGTGATATTCCAACCATCGAAATTTCGTCAATTATTGTAATTTTCAAATCAAAAAAAGTTACATACCATTGTGTTTTTTCTATCGTGACTTAATTTACTAGATTAGTGATTCTGATTTAATATATCAAATGCTGAGTTTGTTGTTACTCCTATAATATTAAAAGCAGCTTTTCGTTTTTTGTTTTTGTTTTTGTTGGCGTGCAAATCAATAATTTTAAAGTATCAGGCCTTGATCCTGGTATGCTATTGAAATATCTTTGTGTTTGATAAGTCGCATCAAAAATGTATGATTTTCCAACACCTGCTCAGCCGATTATCACGTTATAAATTAGTTTTGTTTGTGTTTTCAAATGATTTAATAATTGCATTAATCTCTATAATCGCTTCCGCATTTATATTTTGGAGTTAAGAATTTTTCCATATTGTTTTTTCTACTGAGTAACTGATATCTTGACTAATACTATAATCAGCGCTTTTGTCGATAATATAGACACTATAATTATGACTTTGATGTTCACTATTGTTTTAATTTTCAATAAAATTATATTCTTACACATTAAACTTATCTTCTAATTCAGCGATGTCATTTCTATGATGAACATAATTCGATGAGTTGGTTATGATTAATTTTTTTCGATAAATTGATTTTATATCAACATTTATTAAATCATTTTGTTCATTATACCAAGGATGATACATTTGACATAGTTCTCGATAATTATTTTCAGCAGGTCGAATAGTTTCGTGCATATAGTATGACTGGTAGCAGATTTTTCGTTTTAGCTTCAGCTGAATGGTGTGCGTGTTATCGAATGTTCGTGGAAGAATACTGCATGAAGTATCAACTGAGATTGATACATTGACTACATTGCCTTTTATTCCATGCTGATTATCTCATAAATGAAATTCGAGGTGAAACTAAACGTATTTCTATTTCTGACGTTTGTAGTTCTGATGGTATCGGAAATCCAAATCCATTAGCTTTCGATAAATTTGCTATTTTTAGCAGTTTAATATCGCGTTAGCAGTTGATACAAAATTTTAGTTTATCATTGGATGTATCGCAAATTCGTATTTAAAACTCGTTTTTATATTCATTACTAATTAATTATTCGATCTTTACCGTATTTGTAGATGATTTAAAGAATAATCCACAGCAAGAATTGCATACGATTGTTGGAACATTTTTAATATTCTTTTCGTACTGATCGCATAAATTTTCGTAAGTAATCGCGTCTTTAATATCTATACGCGCCAATATTCTAGCTATTTTATCTTCTCGCCCCTGTTGTCGTCGTTTAATGTTTGATCTCGCAATTCGATGAGCATCGGAATCTCTTTCTCGTTACTGTTTCCGTCTTTCTTCATTAAGTCTTACAAATTTATGGGCTTCAGAGTTCTTTATACGTTCCTGTTGTCGCATATCATGCAAAACGATGTGCGTTTGTATTGCTCTGCTATTCTAATTTCCTCTTGTAATACTATGCGCTTCTGTGTCCTTTTTCTGGTTTAGCTTTAGTTGCTTTTCATTGAGATTTTTCCATAATTTCCTCATTCTTTCTTTAGCTTTAATTTTTCGAAACTAGTTTTTCGTTAAATTATTGTCTTCCATGGTAAATAATAAGATAGTTATGTGATAAAAATTTATATTAAATGTAGTAAAATATGTTGAAATCGGTAACTATTTTTAAATTTTAAACAATTTAGTTTAAAAATTTATTATTATAATTATAGCATAAATCTTATTTAAGAATTTTTCATTTTAAATAATCTAAATAACATTAGTTTTATAATTATACAACAAATTAAATTATAAAAAGTTACTTTTATAATGACACGTTAATAAAATGGATTTAACAACAAAAATGAATTTTTAACAATAAAATGGATTTAATGGTAGCTACAGCTTAAGAGTCATCGAGTTATGGAACATTTAACCATTATCCACCAAACAAATTACTGGGTATAAGATTATTTTTGAAGCCTGGTAATCAAACATTAATGAATTGTACCCATAAGTATCAATAATTTCTGCCTTGTAGTAATGGTAGAACATGCGCAAAAACATTCAACACTGGATCAGTTAATCATTATATTGTAAACCGATATTTGGCAAAAATGTTTTACTGATTGTGGTCATGTTGCCACTACATAACAGCACTGCATGCTCGATTTATTCTGTTCAGCTGTAATAGTGGTATCTACATCTTAAGAGTTATCGACTTATGGATCTGATTACCAATAGAAACCAAACCAATACATAGGAACACGTTTATAACTGATTCCTGTTAACCACTCATAAGTGAATTATATCCAAAAGTTTCAATAACATATGCCTTGTAGGAGTGGCAGAATAAGCACAAGAACTTTCAAAACTGGATTACTTAGTCATTATGTAGTAGATAGATATCTGGAATAAATCTTTTCACTGACTGTGGACATGATATCATCACTGAAGAGCGATGTATGGTCGATTTGTTCAGATCAACTTTATTAGTGGTATCTGCAGCTTAAGAGATATCGACTTATGGAACTGATTACCAATAGCAACCAAACCATTACCTGGGAACACGTTTATAACTGATTCCTGTTAACCACTCATAAGTGAATTATATCCAAAAGTTTCAATAACTTTTGCCTTGTAGGAGTGGCAGAATAAGCACAAGAACTTTCAAAACTGGATTACTTAGTCATTATGTAGTAGATAGATATCTGGAATAAATCTTTTCACTGACTGTGGACATGATATCATCACTGAAGAGCGATGTATGGTCGATTTGTTCAGATCAACTTTATTAGTGGTATCTACAGCTTAAGAGATATCGACTTATGGAACTGATTACCAATAGCAACCAAACCATTACCTGGGAACAACCGTTAATAACTTCCGCCTTGAAGCAGTAGTATAATAAGCAAAAGAACTTTTCATGTTCTTCTCTAATTATGTATGTTATAAAGTATTAAAATATTTAACGGAAATTGAACTTTTCTCGGACTTAGTTTTTCTCGAAGTTTTCAAATGTATTGTTAAAATTATGTTAAAAGCGTATTAATTATTGTTACTTTAGCACATTGTTTCTCATTGTAATTTTTTATTGTGATAAGACTATTAATTTGTCTCATGTACGTTTCAAAGTTTTAGGATATAGCTTGTAAGTGGCAGACAAATTGGATATAAGAGGATTGCAAACACACGGACGGACGGACAGACAGATATCGTCAAATCCATTAGCTTTTTTTCATCCATATAAAGCGAACTAAAAAGTAACTTCAACAAAATTGTTACGATTTCTCATAATTTGAAGATGGGTCAGAACTGAGCAGATATTGGTCTTCGACATCTAAATAGCATAGCCAATGTCGCAAATTTATTACTACTGAATATTCTTCAGTTCCAAAAAGTAGTAATCCAATAGCATTGAATAAGCAAGAAACATCTCCGGTTGTTGTAATTGGCATATAGTGATCGGTGAATCCTTTAGTGAAAAGTGCTTTTAGGTGTTAATTTTCAACCATTTCATGTTCTTGAACTTTAACTAATTTAGTAATTCTTAAATGGGTTAAAATTCCAGTATAACATAGGAATAATTCTTGAAATATTGTTTAATTCTGTCTAAATCCGCATATGCATCATGTATTAATTTTGTAAGAAATTATATAGATGTTTGAATAATTTTGTGCGCACCTTGATTTACTGGCTCGTTTTCTTCAATAGAATATTCGTTGTCAGCTTCTTCATCATCAAGATATTCTGTTTGTTCCATTTCTATTGGTTTAGGTCGTGTTAATCCTTTTTTTAAGTCCAGGATAAACTTGAGTAGCGTGTTCAAACATAATTCCAGGTTTTATTTTGGAATATTTTTTGTTTTCTGAGTCGTATTCTTTGAAATAATGCTGTCTATATAAAAATTCTGCCATATATAAATTATCATGATCTGAGATTTGTAGATTTAATTGCTGGTTTAAGTCGTTTCCATATGTTTTCAATGTTATTGGTATATACAAATTTGTTTTTCGTACAAACAAAATATCTTTTATGACACTGATAAATGTTTCTCAAATCCATTTTCTTCAACTCTTGTGATGTCTGTAACGATGATGCTTTCAGGATGAATATATATTTGCATTAATGAAAGAAAAGTTATCTTTTTCAATTTTTTATGCGAATAATTTGAAATTGTTTTGTTTCACGACAAATAAATCCTAAAAGCCATTATTTTTTCCCTTTTAAAAACATTCCTTGATGATTCTTTCGTGATCTAATATGTATCTCAGCCACCTCAACATACATTCCCTGTCCACCGATTAGTTTGTCATTATGCTCGTTTTCCATAATTAATTGCCCTATTTCGCGGAAATAAACAAGCAATTGCTATACTGTTTTCTTTTCGATTCCAGTATGTTCAGTAACAGTTTTAACAGTTAATTCTGAAACAAATGCAAATGCTATCAATAATATTTTATCCATTTCCATTTTTGAGTGTTCAAATAATGTATTTGTGAGTGCACTTTTCGAATTACGACATTTTTTCTCTTTTTTGCACATACAAAATTATAAACAACTGCAGCCTATCGAGCGTAACATTTCATAACGGATCCACAATGCTTAAGTGTTTTAATTGGTTGTTGTAAGGGTATAAGTCCGAAAGCTTGACAAAATTAAAGTGCGATGACATCACTCCAATAATATGCCAAAAAGTTGAATATAGGTAGGTTCTGTAAGCCACCCAACTCGTTGAATGAATCCGAAAACTCCTCTTAATTTATAATCGTGAATAATGATGAAATATGCGTAGATCTGCGTGATATTCGTAAATTGTCAATTTATATTTTTCAATTTAATCAAACTGAGCATAGAACTTAAATTCATTGTATCCCGGAAGGAGTTTGTTAGATTTGGCGAACTTATTAGATATGGCGAAAAGTTCTGTCCACTATAGCTAGATTTTATCTCAGCCGTTCTCATCTCAGATATATGGGACCTGCCACCCAAAGGGTGAACAGTGCCGGTTATAGTGCTGCCCAGCTGCCATAACTGGGTATTTTACGGCCGGCCCACACCCAACAACCCATCTTTTTAATATTTTCTCTAATATCTCACCTTTACTGTTCAAGTGTTGAATTGCATATGGCTTATGTTTGCAATATGTGCACATATGTTTAAAAGTACCATGTGTTATCTTGTGTTTAAGTGCAAAAACACATTATAACACATCTAATAACTTTTGAATGGGGGTCTGAAAGGGGTTGGAGTCTGTTGGTGTCAACTAAACCTTTCCATTGATACCCTATATGGGGGTGGGCTCGGAGTTGGGCTACAATCCTCTAAAAAATTTAGACCGAAAAATCGGTATAACGTGGGAACGTGGCCTAATCTCGAAAAGGTTTGAGCTCCATTCGAGTCGGGGAACCCAAGAATCGCATCGCCCCATACCTCCGGCACACTATTCGGCACCCCTACCAATTTTTTATATCTCTTTAGAGAATTATTGATTGCAAGTAACAATATTAATGTTTCCTTTTTTTGGTGATAATTAAATAGCGATATAACAATCACAGCTTTTTTATGCGAAGATAAAATTCAAATTTTCATTTTTTTATATATACTCAGTCATAATAGTTGGTGACAGTTATCGAGAGATTGTTTTATGCGCACTAAATATTGATACAGCAATTAATGACTATTTTTTCGTACTTTTTATAGTGTTTTTATGGTCGGGCTCGTCGGGCTTGGGTCGGGTTTGAAACAGTCACGAGTGTATTTATATACAGTATATATATATTGGTTACAATTCAAATTTAAATCAGTTCGAATCAATTTGAATTGTTAACAATATACTGTTTATAAAATAAATAAACTTTATAAACGTTAGAAACCTTACAATATGGGAATCGATTGAGATATCATTTAATCAATGCTTTCATGATTACCCACTATTTTTTGGTTATTCTTATAAATATTGCCTTTAGATTGACATTAAAACAAACAATCGATAAGGTGTTAACCTATAGGCTGACACCTTATCAATTGTTTGCTTCGATGTCAATCTAAAGACAATATTTATAAGTATTACCAAAAAATTGTAAGTAATCATGAAATCATTGCATCAAATCGCTGCTATGATCTGCGCTAAGGTCAAAGCAGTGGTACAATAAGATAACATTTGATTCCACTATCACATCACCCATTTTATATTACATTTAATTAAAAGTATATTTTAATATTATAAATTGTAATTAAAGTATCTCGAGTTTTATGCGAAAAACGACTTTTATTAAAATTACGATTAGTAAACATTAGAATGAGTACGAGAGAAAGACAGAGAGAGCGATACAATGAATTACATGCGTTTTTATACGCGCTGAGAGAATATTAAACGCAAATTCAGAGATGAGAGACCTCTAGGGTCTCAAACCCCTTTTTAAATTACGGCCAGGTTTGAGATCCCGCGATAGTGCGTTAACGTTAGTTGCCATGGATTTATACTCGTGAGCGATTGCTCAAATATTTCTGTCGAGACACTTGTAATCTTTAATGTTGAAGTTCGATGTCTGATGTTTAGACGATGCGTTCATTGCGATTGTTAATTCGAAGTGTTTTCGTATTTCCTGGATGATTGAGACAGTCATGACATTGTTTAAGTACGAAACGCTTCAAAGATTCAGGTTTGACAACACGTTAGATTCCGCTGTACTTTGCTTTGATAAAACCCTTTTGTTTAATAGTTTTACGAATTGTTTGTTCTTTGGCCTCCGATTGTTTCGCTTGAGGTATATTTTCCACTGTGTGTCATATGCAGCATAAGAGCCTTTGGTTGCGTGTTTGAAAAGTCAATGCGTAAACAGAAAGCGCGTGCGGCATCGAGCCCTAATAAGCCATCCTGTTCAAGACGTGGTAACACATGCACATTGATAGGTTTTGTTGTTCTACCGATAGTTAGATTAGCGATAACCCTGCCATTTGTACGTGCTATACCTTCCACTTGAGTTAAAGGTATTGACGTACCCTGATCTGGTTTAAGACCTAAGCGATTGGCAGTATTCATTGACACAGCAGTAATAGTAGAGCCAGTGTCGAGTAATAATCGAATAGATTTTCCGTTGATCATTGTATCAAAAGACACGAACGCGCTAGAATTAGCGTGCATGCTTTCGTCAGTTGATGATGTAGCAACTGTTGATTCATTAGCAGTTCCGGTACGTAGAGGACATTGC
>JAQIVF010001800.1:0-12727 GCA_034698365.1 Steganacarus magnus | reverse complement strand
TTAGTTAAATGGTTTATTGGTTTGATTGTGGTTTTTCTTTCCAATAGTTTAACCAAACCAATTCAAACCATTATAAATAATTATAAACCAAACTAATTCAAACCATAAGTTAATGGTTTAAACCAATGGTTAACCATTATAAACCAAACCATTAGCACCTTTAGTCCTAACTATAGTTGCACAGTGAAACTTTCTCTCAAAATTTTTGATTTCTAATGACATTCCCATACTAAAAGCCCGCTTAAGAAACTGTGTAGAAAATTTATCAGAAAGTTTTTGTGAAAGTTTCTCACTCTTTCGCGAAAAAGAGAAATTTGTGTAAAAGTCTTAACAAAAAATATCGGTAAACTCATTAATGAATTTAAATAAAATTTGGTGAAATTGATTAATACAGAACAACTGACAACTGCAGTCGAAACGATAAATAAAACGTAATTTGTTTGAAATGAAATGTCATACAATGTACACATACTGTAATACCAGTGAATGCCATTACATAACACTGCACAACAAAACATACAATTATTGTTACACGTAAATGGTGTGCAATACAGTAAACATTAATGTTATCTAATATCTAATAAAACATAAAACATAAACAATAATCGATTCAATGTGTGCGTCATTTCCTTAATTCAATTCAATCATAATCGTAATTAAAATGAACTCGAAAAAGAATAGCTTAAAAAGTTTAGTGCAAACTAATGATATCGAATCGGATGTGAAAAAAATGGGATCATTGATTAAATTAAAGGTAAATATTATTAATTTTATAGTTTAATTGATATTTGCTTAATTATTTGCTATTTGTTATAACTTTCAGACAAATAAAAAGAAATACTTTGTTCTGCGAGAGAGTAGTGGTTCGAATTCAGCGCGACTCGAATATTACGACACCGAAAAGAAGTTTAAAAATGGATCGCAACCTAAAAGGTCGATAATATTAAAGAATTGTTTCAGCATTAATAGTAAAATCGATGCTCGAAACAAATATGCGTTCGCGCTCTACACTAAAGATGACTGTTTTGCTGTTGTTGTTGACGATGAAACGCAATTAAAAGATTGGTTGGACACTTTGATGTTTTTGCAATCGCGTGATAACAGTTTGGACAGCAGTGCGAAGTCGATCACTGTTTATGACTATGTCTGGCAGGTATCGATTATGATGAAAGGTTTGGGCTCTGATCGCAATATGAGTGGAGTTCATAGGCTATGCTTGACTGCGCATACATTATATATCGTTAAAGTCGATCCACAAGTAGATTCGCCTGGCGTTTATGAGTTGCCGTTAATAACTATTCGAAGATGTGGTCACACTTCTTCAGCTTTCTTTATGGAATTGGGACGATCTTCGAGTATAGGTCCTGGAGATTTATGGATCCAAGCAGAAGATTCAACAATTGCACATAATATGCATAATGTGATTTTAAATGCAATGAAATGCTCGAAAAATCCGGAAGAGTTTCCATCTCCTCGACCGAGAAGTGCTTCTACCAGTGATAAGCCAATTACGTCTCGAAGACCACAAATATCTCACATAAATCAAAGTACTATAAATCCGATCGCGACATCAACAGTGAGCTCTTTACAAACTCCATCGTCTTCTACTACAAGCAATATAGTGAGCCTTAGTTCTATTCGCGACAGATGTGATAGTATGCCATCGAGATCTCGAACCACGAGCGAAACAGAGAATGTTCACGACACTAGAACTTGGCTTAATTATCATCATCACACAAGTCATCATTCAGTGCTTACATATGGACGGACAATGTCCTATTCTCCGCCAAACAATAACCCTCTAAGGTATTAGTAACTCACAACCAATTACACTCATCGACCAATTAAGCTCTTATATGAACTAAGCATTCAACATATACGTATATAAGTTACTATAGATTAAAGTTATACAAAATTTTTAAAAATTAAAAAAATTAATTTTGATACTTGCAAGTGTTACATAAGGATGTGAATGCTTTGATCATGTACTTAAAATATTTTCTCGAATTAAATTCTTAAAATTTAAATATTATTTAATTTTCACAGTCCGAGTTCAGGAGCGTGTTCTACAGATAGTGTTGTGAGCTCATTATCTATGGAAGACAATGAAAACAATTTTTTACAGGAACATCATTTAAGTATGCACAATACTTTACGATCCGAGCCACCCATTACCGAAGAAGAAGCTATTGCTGATGATTATTTAACAATGGAGCCTAAAAATACAACGAAAACCATTAAGAGATGTGAATTAAATTTGAAATTTGGAAGCGTTAATAAGCCTAATTCGTTTCATACAGAAGAAACTTCTAATAACGATAATTATTTAATAATGAATAGAAATGTTGCTGAGGTTTGTTTTTGTTTTTTCCTTTAATTTTAGCATTTTGTAAAAATTATTATAGAAAATTAAAATATTTTTTATAGTTAAGATAATTCTTCGAGTAAAACAAATTTTTCTAAAATATTATTAGCTCACAATTACTGATATTCTGAAGAAGTGCAAATGCCATAAAGAAATATAGAACTTAACTTTCGACATGTTAAAGTACTTTAACAGTACCTTGGATTACATGTCGCTCAAATTAAAGATAACATAAAATATTATAATCTAAATAAATAAATAAATAAATATAGTTCCTCACATTAGTGATGATATAATTGTTTTAATCACTTTCAAATCTAACTCTGTATCAGATTATTTGGAGAATGTAGCTTTTTATAAAGTTCTGAATCATTTTTCAATTAATATATTTATTTGATAATTCTAAAACTAATTCTAAACCAAAGGCTAATTCTAAAATTGAAACAATTTTAAGATCTATTTTTGAGGTAAAAGTTGAGTTTAAGAACACCAAACAAAGAATATTTTATTCGTAGATTTATAGATTAATAATATACCGGTAGGTCTTTAAATTAAATTGAATTTATCAATAAATTAGTTATGGTGACAATAAAAATTTTAGACTGTGAAGATTCTTTTAAAATTTTTATTAACATTTATTCATTTTATGCTAAAATATATTAGAAGAATGTATTATATTTTAATTAGTGTAACATAAATGTGGTAATATTTCGTAAATTGTAAATTTACTGTATTTAAAATTATTTAAAGTATACTCAATCGTTAGCTGTAATAATAATATTTACAATGAATTTGTTCTAATTTTTATTATTAGAATAAAAAGATTTCATCGAACGAAGAAAAGAGTGAATATATGCCGATGAGTCCATTAGCATGTAATGAGACGGAAAATGTTTCACTAAGTCGTCGCTCGAGTGGATTCGATAAAAGTTTAAATGCACAAACTTGTGAATATATGCCTATGACAGCTGGACAACAAAATAATTTATCGAGTGACGAATATTTAAATATGACTCCAATTTCATCTTCACTGCCACGACATATAAATGATACTTCAAACAAAAATCCAATAATCCAAGAAGAATTTCATTTGGAAAAAGTAAAGTCATATTTTTCAGCTAACGATGATTCGCTGGATTATATCACACCAGTGAGAGCCTATTCTATTGGTAGCAGACCTCAACTCAAACCAATCAGAATAAATGCTAAATCAAAAAATGAAGAAGAAATTCGAACGCGAGCCTTCTCTATGGGAAGTCAAGCGAACGCTAAAGAACGAGTTGCAGCTAAGAAAAAGGCATTATTAGATGCACAAATCGGAGCTCCAAATAAACCAATTGACGAAGTGGTAAAAGCATCAAAAAAGGCATCGAGTGCTCCACTTATATCTTCTGTTGAGCCGAGAAAACGAAGCGCAACTGTTGGAAGTCGTCCTGTTTTCAATAAAACCACTACGCATGATAAAAGTGACTCTGATTTAATGGAAATCGATTACTCAGTCAAATCAAATGTCGATAAAATAAAGCGTATATCTGTTGCTGGCGGTCTTCCATCATCGATAACATCCAATTTCAGGCCGCGATCCAATTCTCGATCATCTAATATCTTACCAATCGGTGCTATAAATGGTATAAGTTCTCCATCGACCACATCATCATTAAGTGAATTGAGTGATAAGAGAAAAATTCATTCAAACTCAAATATTTATGTGGATGTCGATGAAGGAAAAAGTTTGAAAGATAGAGAGATTGCATTAAACCGTTCCATTGATAAAAAGATGTCGAATGACTATTTACAAGTGGTAATTGAAACTAAACTGCCTTCAACTCCAACATCAACACCATTGCAGAGCGCAACGCCTCAATCATCAAATGGCTCTCAATATCAAAATCACAACATCACGTTATCCTCAACTCAGTTCAAAGCAAACAACCAAAATAACAAGTGGGATGACAGTGGAGATTATGTTTGCTTAGATATCAATTCAAATACTAATACGAATGTGCCTCAATTGCCTCAATACAAATATATTGTTAATAAATCGTTGCCCGAAAACATTCCATTAGTATTATCACAAACAATACTACCTTTATCTGTGCCTCAATACGAAAACGTTGAGATAAAAACGCAAAATATTAATGATATTAATATTAGTGAAAATTTAACTAAAACTCGACCAATAAGTTGTCATTTACCAGAATTTCGAAAACAATATTCTGTGCCAAATGCGATTAACGCCACATCACCGATCAATTTTCGCAAAATATCGTGCCCATCAAACTTAAACCAAACATCTTTAAGTCCATTAATATCGAGTAAAAGAATTACGAATAATAAAAATAATGAAGAATTGAAAAGTAGTACATCAAAAGCGAGCAATCTTTACGAAAATGTTTCTTTATGTACCATTAATTGTCGGCCATCTTCTGTTTCTTCGGAAAGAGAACTAAATTATGCGTCGCTAGACTTAGCTCCAAGTAGTTCATCAGCTATCGGTTCTAATGCTTCGATTGCGTGCGAGGAAAGAGTTGAGAGAGTCTCGAAATCGCAGTTATCATTAAGTGGAAATGGAAATATTGCTTCATCATCATCTTCATCGAGTACTACTCCCGTCGCTTCTTTGATATCTTGTGGCAGCCAAGAAATCAACATAAATCCTTCTGATGAATTTAACACATTATCATATGCTGAAATTGATTTCAAAAAATCAGAAGGATTGAAGAACACTGCTTCGAGTGCGAGAAATTAAAGCAAGCATTGATTATTATTGATAATACTAAACTCCAACTCCACTGCTCTTATAAACATAGTCACACAAACCTAGGAAGGGGTGGCATCAGTATCAGCTCTACAGTATAGAACCCTAATTTCGTTGGTAAGGTATTGGGGCAATAACTCAATGGGTTTAAGCCACAATTTATAATGCTTGTCATGTTCTCCAAATTATGTAGAGAGGGGTCATTGCTGAAAATTTTATTCATCCAGTTGTGTAACTATGCTTATAAAACACTTTAGAAAAGCAAAAGAAAAATTTTACACAAACTTATACCGGTTTATAAATAGCCAAAACTCAAAACGAAAAAACAGTCATTTTTCTTATGAATATTAAATGTTATGTTTATGTTATTTTCAATTATTATAAATGAATGAATGAATTATTGTATGTATTTTGGAAATGTATTAAAAATAGATTTATCATTATCATCATTATTATCATTTCAAGTGATTCGATATATATGAGAGAAAATGTTTATTTATGAAAAATGAGATGCAAAATAAACGCAACAAGTAATTAACAACGACCACAATGGTATCATAACTATGTATATTGAAAGTTGTGACCAATATTGAAGTCTCACGCATAATAGCAGTTGAAAACACAGTTTTGATAAAATACATATTAAGCAATAAAAATGAGAATTAAATCGTTTAAATAGTGAACCGCTTATGTGTCTTCGATGAGATTGTTGTATCAATTCAAACATAGTTGTAAGTAACAAACAAATGTCAAACGTCCACATCGGACACAAAACTATGAACCAATTCCTAAATAAATACAAATATTTGCATAACGATATAACAATTGATTAATATAATTATATTAAACGATATACCATTGTGATCGCGCATCAAGTTTTAATGCCAATAATATGGCAAAACACGCAAATAATATCCAAGTAAATAACGCTCTGTGAATCACAGCCATTCAATCATAATCATACTCATTCACAAACATCAACATCAACATCACAATCAATGTTTACAATCTGTTTGCAATAGTAGTGCCATCTATAGTTTAAATATTGGTGTAAAAAGTGGGTTTGGCAGTGTTTGGTTAAGTGATCGCTAATCGCAATAACTGTTGAAATGTTTGTAAATAACAAAAATGTTTTGTATTGCAAATTATATTAAATGGTTAATATTAATAATTAGTTCATTAAATGTTTGCCAAACACTTGTCACAGAAAAGCCATTTGAAACGGATTCGAGTTATGGTCGATGGGGTCATTACGACAACTATGATACGCGAAACCGTCCTTTAGAACCCAATAACCCATACGATAGAAGGTATGATTCACGTTATGGACACACTGTTAATCCAAACCGAAGGGTTCTTATCGAAGATCCGGGAGACACTCGATGTAAAGACGCTATACATCAGGGTTTGTGTGATAAAAATTTAACTATTTTGGTATACATGACATAATAAACGTATTTTAGGTTTGGAAGAGTTTGTTACTGTAAACACATTATACGGTAATGTTGTCGGAAGAATAGTATACCTTTGCGATGGACCTGGTGTTCCACTAAGAGATCGTCCGCCATCTAAATATGATAAACATTCATCTCAATTCAGGCCGATTCGCAATTTTTGGAGAAATGTGACCACTTTTTTAGGCATTCCATACGCAAGACCTCCGACCAGAGAAAATAACTTACGATTTAAGGTAAGTCTACATATTTTTCAATAACTATTAATAATCCGACTCGAGCTCGAAGAGTTTGAACCCTACCCTATCATGATTTGTTTTTATTAACAAAATATTTTCAAATTAATTTTTTTAATCTTCAATATAACTTAAGTAGAAGATAATATATTAAATCACTTGTCATTCAAAATTTAATGACTTAAACTAAAGAATATTAAAATAAAGTATTTGATAAATTGTTTACACAATTTATGTATATTTTTGTTAAGAACTACGTTTAATATTAAATTGGGCTATATGTTGAATTTAACACAATCCGACACGAGATTGTCGAATTTCAGCCCTAACCCCACCCGTCTCGTCAAGTTTGTCGGGTACCCATGGGAGGGGCCATATCGAAAGATTTATTCTTATTTTTAATTACCTTTTAATATTACAAGAATATATTTGAATTATTTATTTACTAGTTTCTTGAAGATTAACTGATAAGATTCACCACATAATTTTTAATATCAATAAGTTATTTTAATAGGGATTATAATTAAAAAATTATAATTTATTTTTACAAAAATTAAGTAAACTTTACAGTTTACATATTTAGAGCCAGACACTCAGAGTGTTTCGATTTCTTTACAGAAATCATTATCAATGGCTTAATCGTTGAAAAAAAAATTAAAACTCTAAAAATATAAACAATAAACAGAGGTGTAATATAAATATGGTAAAATTTTTTATATAAATAATCATACCTAAAATAAGTTATATTACACCTCTGCTTATTGTTTATATTTTTAGAGAGTTTTAATTTTTAGGATAACTATATAGCATAATGTCACGTCATGTCAAAAGCGTACGTACGGTGTAATATGTTTGCGAGAGTAAAGTATAGATAGTTTTGTGAATTAATATTAAAAATAAAAATGTAACGAAAAAGCGGCGCTTTTGATCAAACACTTAATGAAAAAAATGATTTATATGAAACAAATAAATTGTTTCAAACATAGAAAAGGGGGCAAAATAACATTTACGGGTCTCTTGTTATATTAAATTTAAAAACTTTACTCGAATAGCAAACTCAGCCTCCATTACAATGGGGAAGTATTCTTGCTGATAGATATCGGGATTCTTGTCCACAATATATTCGATATACTGGAAAGGATTTCGGTATTCCAATGACAGATGAAGATTGTCTTTACCTAAATATTTTCACACCATGGGCTGCATCCACCTTACGTGAACTATACCCTGTTATGGTGTATATTCACGGTGGTTTTTTTGATCACGGAAGCGGAAACACTTTTCCTGGTCATATGTTGGCAGCTTCTCAAGAAGTTGTTGTCGTTACGTTTAATTACAGATTAGGGCTATTAGGTATTGCGATAATTATAATTATTGAATTATTATCATCATTATTGTATTATTCTTTTAAATAGGATTTTTAGCTACTGCTGATAATGCTTCGGCAGGAAATTTTGGTCTTCTAGACCAAGTACAGGCAATTAATTGGGTGCGAGAAAATATAAAGGCGTTTAATGGTGATCCCGAACGTTTGACACTTTTCGGAGTGGATTCTGGCGCTGCCAGTGCCGCTCTTCTAGCATTGTCACCACTAACTCAAAGTACTTAACTTAATTAATATAAGTTTGTTCGCTTTAATTATTTTGATAATAAATTAGGGTACATAAAGAAAGTGATCGCTCAAAGCGGAGCAGCTGTTGCCGACTGGGCATTCGTTAGAGACCCGTTGTTTATGCGAAACACTAGTGTTGTTGCCGGTTATACTTTCGGATGTCGTACTCGTCACACTTACAACTTAGTCGAATGTCTAAAGAGTAGAAGTGCTATTGATTTCACTACCAATGAAGTTAAAGTATTGCAACATCTCATAAGCTTTTAATAATTATTATGTATACTTACATGTTAAATATTGTTATTTTTAGCCCGATGTTGGTTGGTTACCGTGGGGTCCTGTTGTCGATCGATTTACCAGAAACATTGAACATCAAGTTATACCCGAATTACCCGAGCATTTATTATTTTCTAATAGAAACAAATTTGATGCTCAATTTGCATATATGTCTGGCTTAACAAGAGATGAAGGATCGGCTTTTGTTTGTAAGTTTATTATAAAATAAAATTTCATTTTAAGTTAAATATATTATTAGTACTTATCGTTTTTAAAATGAAATTCTTCAAAATGTAACAAAAAAATTATTTCACGATTTATTATTATTTTTTTAATATAAATGGAATCACTATTTTTAGTTGTATCAGTTTAATTCCTTTTTTGCAATATAAGTTATTTAGGAAAGCGATGCGTTTAATTTCAGTTTTTAAAGTTTGAAGGATTGAATCTTTGATATAATGGAATTTTAGTCTTTACATAAATTTTTAGTTCCAAATAAGTTTTTCTAGTGTACAGGTAAGCATTTTTTTTCATTTTTACATTAAAATATTTTCATATTGTTAATTTTTACTATGTTAACAATAGAATTAAAACTGCTCTTTTTTTGCATTGTTTTATTCAATGAGATTAAGTGTTGATAATGCTTTTGATCGTTTTAACTGATATATAATGAATGCAAATTATTTATTTTTTAGAATTTTAAAATTAAAAGAATTAAACTTATTATTAAAGAAAATTTATTGAAAACTAAAAGTTTATTATTAAAACTCAATTACAATATCAGTATTGTAGGAGAACGTGACTGACAGACACACAGAGAGACATATCATTTCCTTAATATAAGAAGTGAAGTGATATTTAGCTTTATAATATAATTTTGTCATTAATCAAATTGTAAAAATGTGAATTCGATATAATGTGAGAATTTTGTTTTATATTGTTATTTGATAAAAATATTTTTAAAATAAACTTACAAATTATTATTAAGTTATACGTTTATGTAAAGTTTAAAATAGTAACAAAATCAAAGTGAGCTCATTATAAATGTGATTTCTTGTTTTTATTTATAGTTGCTGATGAAAAATTAAAGTTAAATAATTATGTGATAAACGAAGAAATTATGGAGAAAAAAATTAGAGAATATGTGAATATATACAATTATACTTTAGATCAAGATTCACTCGTAAAAGC
The DNA here is from genome assembly GCA_034698365.1 of Steganacarus magnus. Classification (NCBI taxonomy): domain Eukaryota; kingdom Metazoa; phylum Arthropoda; class Arachnida; order Sarcoptiformes; family Steganacaridae; genus Steganacarus; species Steganacarus magnus. The sequence continues at coordinate 2,835 of JAQIVF010001800.1, read as the reverse complement.
TATTAAATTTATGTATTCACCGTGGAGTGATCCTCACAATCTTTCACTATTACGACAGGGATATATTGATGTAATTTAGTTTATTGCTTCCACACAATGTTTTTTATCATACTTTCCACACAATTACATAATAAATATTTAATTATTTAAATATAGATGCTTACTGATTCATGGTTTACAGCCGGCAACGATAAAATGGTTAAACTAATGGTTGAAAATAATGTTAAAACTTACATGTATGTTCTTAATTATACCATACAAGGCTTAAATCTTCCGGATTGGATCGGTAAATACAATTACTATAAATAGCATTTTTTGGCAAATTCCAAAATTTTGAGATAACTACCAAAATATCGTGAGAATTTAAAAAATGAGGTTTTATGAACAAAAGATACGCACGTGAAATAGTGCTGTTTTTCACAATTTTAAAAATAATGTTTAAAATAAACATTACTTATTATAATATCAAATTATACTAAACTTACGTAAATTTCATTCATCTTTAACAGTAAAAAAGTTGCATTTCTATGTAACATTAGTTCCTTACTTATTGACTAACAATAAGTAATGAATAGTTATTAAGTACTGTTTGTGCTTATAAAATTGAATTAAATAACTCACAAAGAATTGTTAACCAAATGAAATTTCGATAAATTTTCATATTAAAATATAATTAGTTTTTTAGAAATTTAAAATTGATTTTGTAGCAGTTTTTGATACCAAAAAATTTTACAAATATTTTAATCAAAGTCAATTAGTTATTCGCAAAAATCTTATTTGCTGTCAGATAGAGTGGATATAATTTGATGTTAATTTATAATTTAGGTGTTCCACACGATACGGAATATTTATTAGCATCGGGCGCACCATTTATGGATTCAAGATTTTTTCCTTCAGCACTGCACTTAGAAGAAGCTAAATGGACGGAATCAGATCGAAATATGAGTCAACTTATGTTAGAGTTGTGGGCAAATTTTGCCAAATATCCAAATTGCATTCGAGACGATCAGCTTTTATGTGGACCAACTCCTTATGCCTTATTTAATACCATTCTTTGGAAGCCAATGCAGCAAAAAAATTTACAGTATTTATCAATTAATTCTACAAACTATACTGAGTTGTGGCATATGAATACATTGTCATACAACAAAGATTTGAATACATTTAATTTTAATAATCAATGGTCAACTAGTAATATGTGGAAAGATTACAGACAAAAGTTTTGCCAATTCTGGAATGATTATATTCCTAGTATTATTGGTAAGATTCCTCCGACGTGGCCGCCAACTTACGAACCATTCGAAGAAGAATTGCGAATATACCGCGCAGCGACTTGGAGTGTTTTGGCTGCTCTTATTGTTTTACTCTCACTCACTTTTTTGTGTTCATGTCTCTACTGTAGAGCTAAAAGGTAACCCAATCATGTTAACCATATTAACTAATATTTTTTAATTTATGCTAACTTTTATCAAAGTTATCGCTATGGCGACGCAGCGATTGATGATTATATAGATATTCCTGACATCGCTACTATGGGTACGCAATATAGTGCTCCGTCCACACGAGCTAATTCTGAAAGTAATTTAAGGTGAATATTGCGCTTGTTTTAGGATAATTTTGATCTCAAGTATGGTTTACTAAATTCAGTATAATTTTATTAAAGTAACGGTATAACTCCGTAAAACCTTTTTCAGTAAAAGCTATAAGCTATAGTAGGCTTCCAAATAGACCTCATTCGTCATGCCGTAGACTAGTAGTGTGATTTAAATCGAGTTATTAAATACATTGATTGACAAACTCTATACTTTTAAAGATGATTAAGGGGTTTCTTATTTTCCGAGTTATAAATTATGATCCTGACTCAAAATTTCTATGAGTCAGCTGATCATTTAGATTTCCTAATTTTTTGGATTCCAAACTCATTTGATTTAAAGATAAAATTTTAATATTGATTTTTCATATGAGGTCATCTTTTCTGGATCTTCTAGAGGGATTTACTCTAAGAAATTATCCCATTTGGGTAACTATGCTTACAGTATGTCAAAAAATCACTGATTAAATTGTTTAATCAAAATTAATTTTCTATCTTTGTTTCGATGATAAACGTAAACTTGTTTTGTTCGAACAACTGAGCAAAAAAATCAATAAATAAATGAGATAAACATAATAAATATATACTAGATTTTACTATTAAAAGATATTAATATTAATAAGAATAATAATAAGAAGAAGAATATTATTATTAATAAGAATTTATATTATTTTGATAGTTCTAGAATCAAATCAGAATATGTTCGCCAAAAGTTCAAATCAGCGGAACGAATATACTATCCTAAGGATAAGCACACACAAGTATGATATGTATGTTTAGTCAAATACATTTGTGGTATATGTTTCGTGCGTATATTTCATTTAATTGTTAGATATTGTCGACTATCAATTAAAAGTACAACATTCCAATACATACATTAATTCCAATATTTTAATATACCTCAAAAGCTCAACAATTTATCCCTTAAAGTTACCGATAAATAAAATTATAGATAGATGCACATAACTATTACATTCATTAAACCCATTTTTTATGACTGCAAAGTTACTAATAATCATGATAAATGCATAAATGCATAGAAAATGCTTATAATTAAAGCACGGAATATATTTTGTTATCTTTGGTCAAAATATGTTATATTATATTTACTAAAAACTGTCAAAATATTGATTTATATTTTTTAATTTCTTATATTTGCCATAAACGTTGATAATTATTAAAGTAAGTATTTTTTCAAAAATTTTTAAAAATTTCAAGTTTAATAAAATCGCATCAATTTTAGA
>JAQIVF010001799.1:0-12733 GCA_034698365.1 Steganacarus magnus | reverse complement strand
CAATCAAAATTAAAAACCTATTGTCAAAACAACACTATTTAAAACCTACTATATTTAATAATATGTTTTCTACATTTTCAGTAGAAAAAAAAGTAAATTTTTTGAAATTAAATATTCGATATATAATTGTCAGATATATTGATTTCACTTTGTCCGTCCGTATGTGTGACACTTTGATTGACTTCAAAAATAGACTATATGACAAAATTCTAGAAAATTCTAGAATAAAAAATATTATTTATTTTTTTTAGCAGAATCGAATAATATCCTATTCTGTAAAACGGAAAATACCATTTTTTTCCATAATATAATTTCCAGACTAATTCGAATGTAAAAACTGAATATGCCATTCTGGAAAACGGAATATGTCATTATGTAAAACGGAATATGCCATTTTCGAAAATTATATTAAAAGAAATGGGGAGTGAGCGAAAGTATTAAGCAAACGAAAACCAAAAATCAAAAATCAAAAATTAAAATAACAACCATTTATCTAAAATTTTTAATACAAAGTCATAAAATACGATATTGTTTTATGTATATATATATATAACACTATACCCTAAATATTTTATGTTCTTTTTGGCACGAAGCGCAAAGAATTTGTAAAACAATTCAATAAAAATTAACAGAAATTTATTGTAATCTAAAAAATTGTTATTTATTTCTTTTGAAAAATAAAACAAAAGGTGTTATTGTGTATCATTACAAACTTATTAAAATTGAATAATGGAAGGGACTTAATCCGATAATTAACCTATTCTATATTTATTACATATGATAATAAAAATAAATAGACTTGTTTACAGTTTATAAATATTAAATAATTAAAGAATTATAAATGTGTTTAGAATTAAATAATTATTGATTCAGTCATTAATAGAGCAATCTTCAATATCTATGGTTGAAATAAATTTTAAACATATAAATAAAAAAGCAACAACAAAAAAACAGTCTAAATAAAATGTTTACTGAATCAGTGTTCTATTATAATGAATGGAAGTAAAATTTAACCCGAGACGACTTAAGATTCAAGATTTAGTGCTTGTATTCTTAAACGAAAGCTTAATATCATTACATCGAAAACAAAATCTTTTGGCCAAATATTTTCAATGAAAAAAGAAATGAGTGTATTTGAGGTGTAAAAGAATTCTGAAATAACTTTAATCAATTTTTGTAAAAAATGTAAATTAACATTCGTCAGTTCCTAACAGAATACTAGTTAATTATCAATAATATTTCGCTAATTTTTTATCTGACTTCGATAAGGCAGGTATATGGATTTGACTTTGTCCGTCTGTGTGAATGTCTGTATTAGATTATAGATCTTTTCAAATTTTAGGGCCCGACCCCGACTTCGGCCCGACAAGTTGAATCCCAGCCCGGCCCGAACCCGATTATTTTTGAGCTTACTAAGCTACGTTCTCTAATTGGAGGCTTTTTAAGTGAAAAAATGTCGAACTAGGAAGCTTTTTAGTGAAAAATGTCAAAATAGGAGATATTTTAAATAATTTTAAATAATTTCAAAATATGAGACTTTTTAGTGAAAAAGTTTAAAGATATGAGCAAGAATTAAACGGTACATGTTAATAATAAATCTGGCATATGCCACTTTTGGCAGTTATATATTAAAACTGCCCCATAATATCAATAGTAAAATCGGCATATAAAATAAAATTTAAATTATATTTGATTTTAACATTTCAATTTTATTATTATGAACTTCGATGACCGTTAGAGTAATAACGATTGAAGCGGGAATGTCCAGAATCATCGCTTAATCTTAAACGTATAGAAACCGTAGGTTTGCCTTATAGTAACCGGTGAATGCAATACTAACCGATTAACGCCCACAATAGTTGGTAAGTAAAAATATGGTTTTCTGCACAAACCGTGAACACAAATAATATAGATTTTGGTTTCAAATAAATTGATAATTGAATTCTATAATAAATATAGGTTAATAAATCAGTGACTATTAATATTTAATCTAAATCTTGTTTCGATTGCTTTGATGAATATATTATAAGACATGATCAAACGGTGCTGTTGTGGATGCGAGTTCATGGCACGTGAAGTAATTTTAAATACGTGATCTATAAAAATTTCTATAATACTGTCTTCCAAGAACGTTTTTTAGAAGTCACGTGATCGCATATATCTCGAGCTTGAGTAACCTATTCTCAAGCCATAGTAATTTATTTCCAAGTTTAAATTAATGCGCACTGGCTTAAGGTGCATGATTGGCACATCATTAAAAAATGCAATGTACTTCAATGATTGTTTGAGTGAATCTGTCTCCTTTATGATTAAGACTTTAAAGAGTGATCATCAAAAATATTTCAGGTAAGTCATTTATTTGTTTGTTTTGTTTACTTTTATATTTTTATTTTCTTTATTTTAATTGTTTTATTGTTAAATCTTTTATTTAATAAGAAAAAATTTTAAAATATAAAAGTTTTAAAAAGTACTTCCGTGATTATTTGAGATAATCTGTTTCATTCGTGATTCCCTTATAAAAACATTATCTAAGATTATAAATAAATTATGTGAATATTTATATTAATAACAAAAAAGCAACATATTTAGGTCTTTTTTGATAAATTTTTATTAATCTAAAAAATATTTAAATCTGTTCTATAGATTTAGGTAGACTGTTTTCCTTGATGAAATTTTATGTGTTTAAGAAAATCTGGATTAATTATAATAACAATTTTACAAAATTCTTCATTACAATTATTTTCTGTGAAATCTATAGCATAAATAATTTTGTATAAATTAATTTTTTGTTCGCTAATTTTGTACCCACAAATATCTGTATTATATAATTCGGGTAAGTTAAGCATCAACTCTGGTTTTCCGTTTGGTCCGTGAACATATAGTGGTTATTCCATTTATTGACGAAATTGTTTAAATCATTTTGAATTATTTTATTGAAACAAAATTTAAAACTAATATGTTTGTTGTTAGTGTTGTCTTAGACAGCTTGGTCAATCATGTCTTTGAAAAGATTAATCCAAATATGACTAAAAGATTTTTTTAAATGAGAACAAAGAGCTCCTATTCGCTGGTTAGATGTACTTGAAGGTTATAAGTCCTGCAAGACTATCATTATGAACTTTACTTAAGAAGGGATGAATTTCACTCAAAAATTTCATTTCCTGCGTCGCATCGAATAACTTTGGGAATAACATTTTTTTATATAAACGTGTCAAAATATAAAGTGGAAATAACTGATGGGTTGTTATTCGAATGGAAACCCTTAATTAACATATATAAAAATAAATCTTATAAAATGTATAATTATTAAACATTTTATAAGGCATATAATAAAAGTTATAATTAAAATATAGAATTTTATTTATAAATTAATCAATGTAATATTTCTTTTATTTATAAAAGAAAATTTAAAACGCATTAAATTTTGATCAAAAAATTGATAAACTTTATATTATTTTAAAATAATATATATTGAATTAGCTTAATGAATAGTGCTGCCAAGTCAAAATGAATCTTTTAGCTGACAATTCTAAAAATTTTGGGAATTTAAGGCTAACATAAGCTGACACTTAACATTTTAAATTAGCAAAAAATTTTAAATTTAGTGGACAGCAGCTGACATTAACAAAAATGTTGGCCCGGAAAGCTGACCGTAAGCTAAAAAGCTGACCACTTGGCAGCACTATTAATGAAGGGAAAAAATTTATGTTAAAGAAGTGTTATTTAATATGATTTAAAATGAAATCAATGCAAAATTTTATTTTATTAATTTTATTCCATAGTTTAATCTAAAATTTTATGTGTTAAAGAAAATTGATGTAAAATATTTTTAGCGGAATGTGCTAATTAAATGCCAATTTTTGACTAAAAAACCAAATAACTGTTAAAACCCTTTTTCCGAAATCCTCATATATTAAAATCCTTAATTAATAAAAATATGTTCTTTTAATTCTAAAAAGCCTTCTATAAAACTACCAACACACCGATGGAAATTGTCAAAACCATAAGCACGCCTATTTTTAAAAATGAGCTAAATAAATATAATATTAAATTAATGATGTCTAGTTCTCGAGCCAATTATTAATAAATAATTTTTTTATAGAATATTTTGTTCAAGAAATTTTTAGATTTACAGTTCTAAAGTTAAATTTATTAAGAGCATTTTATAGCATAATAAGGTTTCTATCATTTTTTAAAAAGGGAACAGATATGACAAAATTTAAGAATTTGAAGAAAGAAAGAGTGAGAAAGAGAAAGGAAGGAATTTAAATTATCAATTTCTCTGTCATTTTATTATAAATATCTGCTGGTGTTGTATAGATTTTGAAAATCAAAATTGAAATACAAATTATTTCTGCATTTCAATTCGACTTAATAAATCCTATATCTAAAAATACAATTAAATAATGTGTTGTTTTGCTTGAAATTTTTTACTTACTTTTAAACTTCTTTTTCTTATGGTATAATTTTCAATTTTATTTGCATTTATTGAATTTTATTTTTGTTTTTTCATTTTTTTTACCTTTTTAAATAATCCGCAGCAGTGTTTAAATAGAAAAGTACGGAGTCTAATAGCGCAAGTGGACTTATGCACTTCTGACTTGATTCTTTGAACCATTGATTCTTACATACCATAGCTGTTAACTTTCAATGATGCTGACTTACCGTTTCTGCTGACTTAATATTTTTTGACTTAAATTTTCTGAATAAAGTTATATTGTTTTAAAATTGAATCATCTATAAGAACTTATATATAGAAAAGTAATTTTACATAAATTTAAAATAAGTTTATTATTTTTTAATTAAACACTTATTGAATATATATGAATTATTTGCATATAAATAAACGGTAGTGTTGTATATTTTCTGTATTTTCTATAAATTAAAAAAAATTTTATTTGCGTAATCTAAGATAAAAATATTTTTATTATTTTATTAAATCAATTTAAATTAATTACAATACAATTATCTATAATAATTAGTGAGCCAAAGTTATAGCATTTGCTACTTTTCATTTCATAAATTATAAGCATATTATAGCAATTTATCCACGAATTAGATCATTAGAAACCGTTTTATTTATGTTTATAAATGCTATTTTTTGCTTTTTAACAATAGATGATATAATGCAATTTTTGCAATTTTATATGCTATTTTAAAGAAAATAAAAAAATTATCCTTAAATTCCGTTGAGTTTTCCTATGATACCGAAAATTTTGAAAAACCTAAAGAATAATTCAAGTAAATTTTTTGATTTTATATAGAATGTTTGCAACAGATAGCAAATTTATATTTATAAAATTCAATAAAAAAATTTTTTTATCAATGTATCAATTTTTTTATTAATAATTTAAAATAATAAATGCTATTTTTCTGCTATTTTGGCCAATTTTTAGTGCTATTTATAGCGCTATATTTATACACAATAATTGCAATTATTTTGGATTTCTAATAATAATAAAGCAATATTATCAAGTCATTTAACAAATTTTCTTTGACAGACAGGCTAAATTGTTTGAGAAAATCTTTGAGTATTTTGCATAATTCTTTGAGGAATTTAGAGAAAATTCTTTTAGTAAATTTATTTTAGAGATAATCTTTGAAAAATCTTTAAGAAATATTTATAAGTCCGGATATATATTTTAGTAGATCTTAGCAAATAATTATTTTTTTTATCATCATTTACTATTTATTTATGAGTAAAGCTTTCTTTGATTTTTTGTTTTATACTAATATTAATTTTTCACTTATTCTGATAACTACACAATTATCACTAATACCTGATTAATTTAATTTTAAGTTAACTAATTTATAATATTAATCACTATTTTATGAAAATTTTTCATCCTTTTTAAATAAAATTTAATGATATTAATAGATATATAAATTTTACAATGCTTTGTAATATATTTCAATCAAAAGCAATTCTAAAATTTCTTTTAAGAAAAAAATATATAAAAATTTTCTGTTATATCTAAAATAAGTTCATTATTTTTTGTTTTTATTTTATTTTGATGGATATATATATTAATAATTAAGATTTTTTTGAATTTCTTTGACAAATTTTAATATTCTTTGAGAAAAATTAAAATTCTTTGTGAAAATTAAATATCTTTGTTCAAAGAAAAATTCTTTGACAAAAGTAAAATTTCTTTGCCATTATTTGGTTCAGAATATTTTTTACTTTTGCCTAATTTTTTTACTAAATAAAATGAACATTTTATTTGAAAATTTGCCTATAATTTCGATATATAAATGATTTTTAGTTACTCTTTTTTGAATTAATTATTTAAATTAGATATTTCTATTAATGACAATATTTTAAATTAAAAAAAAAATTTTATAGGAGTGTTTATTTTAATATTTTTTTCTGGTATATAATCTATTGAGGTTACATTTTTAATAAAATAGTACTTAACTTTCTATTAAAATCAAGTTATATGAAATTGTCAAATTGTATTTAAATTAAAAACAAAAATTTCTTTTCTTTTAATAATCAAATTTTAAATAATATATTTAATTAATTTACATAACACATTTCTGAAATCATAAAAAATTTATTAATTTTATATTTGGTTTAATAGATAGTTTTATATTAAATAATTTTAATAGAAAATTTTAAAATTTAATTAGTATATAAACACAGTTTTTTATTTAGAGAAATATATTAAATGAGAAGTGGTAAGTAAGAAATGCTATTTTAAAAATTTAAGAAAGTAATATTGTCAGCAAAATCATTATCTTAGCATAAAGTCAAAGTCTTCAGAAATGATTAGTTAGCAGTAATGGTTAGTCAGAAATTAAAAAAAATATGTATTTCCTTTTCAATTGTATTTTTATTTCGATTTTTCATAGAAATTTTTTTCCAAAAGTGAATTCGAAATACAAATTATTTCACTTTTCAAGATTTTACATTCACTTGTATTTTAAAAAAAGATATATAGTTTTAATTGTATTTCAATTGTAATTTTATATTTAGGTTTTATTTTGATTGTATTTCGATTTCGATATAGCGAAAGTGAAATCACAAATAATTTGTATTTCAATTTTGTTTTTTAAAAACTATACAACATTAGTCTAAACTTGAAATTAAACTGTATTATTTAATATTTATAGTGGAATTTGATTTTGGAAAAAATAAAGTTTCATTGGAAAATTTTTCCGAATTGAAAATATTACGAACAAAAAACTTTAATTATATAGATATGAGATAATCATATAATTTTTCTATTTTATGTTTATTAAATATTTGGTTGAGTCATTAAATAATATTCACCCAATATCTACTTGCCAATAACAAGCTTCTTTACCTCCCACAGACAATACCTCAACTACCATACAATGAACACATATATACAATACTTAGCGACTCTACCCTTCAAGTAAATGTGTGGTCATCATATAAGTTAATTCTATCCGCTATGTGCACATAGACGTTACCGCCATAAAATCAATCATCAAAGCTCTCAAAATTATTTTTAATTTATATAATTAATTTAAGTGCTTTCTTAAAAAGCTTAAATGTTTGCATAATACGGTATTCGCAAGGTTATGACAAGATATCGCTAACAAGGAGTTATGTATTTTCTCCATTTCATATCAACTAAAGACAGCGATATTTACTTTAATAAACTTATTCAGACTATTTATATTGGAAACTAATTAAGTTTTAAATAAAACAAAAAAAAAGGTCTAATTATTAACCATAATGTTTTGTCTAATGTATCAATATAATAAAACAGAAAAGTTCGAAATATTATATTACAGTTTATAAAAAAATAATTATAAAAAATTTTACTAAAAATTAATATCTAATATTTTTTTGACAAATGTTTGAATTTTGATTACAAGTAAATTGTGATGCATTCTTACCGAGACTGTATTTTTATTTACAAATAAATAAGATATTCTTAATAAACTATGGAAACAGACCGCAAACACTAGGTTTTCGCTGATGGCTAAATGTAACGAAAAATAGGTCGTCTTGTTGGACATATTCAAACAGTGATATTATGCTGTTAACTTTTCCGCAAATTTTCCATTTAGAGTAACCGTCCCTTTCACGTCCACAGTTGATAAGTTACGCTGTGTTAACACATTAATTAATGTACTCTTTCCGGTTCCGCAATTTGGGAGTCAATGATGAAATTTATTTGTAAGTATAAATTTTAAATGTTATTATTTGAATATCTATTTCTTTTTTATTAATTTTGACTTATTAAGATTTTGTGTTCATTTTATATAGCAGTAGTTATTTTTAAAACTGTAAAATAAAATGAAATTCTATACGAATATTAAAGGAAATAAGAGTGGGTTTATAATATCGGAAAAGGTAACTGTTTTATTATGCATATAAGATTAATGAGTAGCATCTTTTTAAATGTTGCTAAAAACGCATAATGGATACCATTTATATTATGTAATGCAGTTACATATAGTGGTTTATTTTTAAATTAATTAAAACTTTAATAAATAATTTAAAAATAAATTATAATACAGATAATTAGAATATATTCTTTATTAAAAAACCCCTAAATATTTTTTCTTTCAAAATGCACAAAAACAGCATTAAAAATTATATTTAATATTTTAAAAAATTTGATAAGAAAATTTTATTTAGAATCTTTGAACCCATCATTATATCATATAATTTAAAACTTTTAAATCTGGTAAATAAATTTAATCATTAATTAAAAATTATAAAAATTAAAAAATTGTGAATTGACCCAAATTTACTTTTCTAATTTTGAAGTCAAACGAAACTCAGTGAAATTTTATTATGAGTTGAACCATAATCAAAAACTATAAGAAATGCGCGTTCGAAAAATATAAATAGAATAAATTCGATGATGTGCCCAATAATAGTGAATAATCCACAGTAAATCGAGTAAACATAAATTGTCAACCAATCGCTCTATTATGTATTTAATAAATGTTTACAAATAAATTATTATCAATAACCATGATATAGTTTTTCCCTTTTTGCGACGTTTTTCTGTTCAGATAATCATTGAGTGATACTCAACCTAACTGTCAAACTGATATGACTTTTGACCATATAGTTATCTATTGAATCGACACCCAAACCATGATTGTAATCGTGTAACCAATTCATATGTGTTTTTTAAACTTAAATTCAGAATATATTTATTTTATGTCAACAGTTGAATTAATTATTTTATATGTGATTAGTTATAAGAATAGAATTATATGGAAATATTGTGTTTCATTTCAATAACAAGATAATTAGAGGTTAAATTTTTGAATTTTTTATTCGCAATTAATTATTCAAAAATGCAAAATCAATAATACAGTAATGAGTTTCTAATTAATTTAAAAACTAATCATAATGTCGACACACTGTCTCAATAACTTTTTCGAAGTTCACTTTCAAGAATAAATTTAATAAAATTTGAAAACTGACGACAGATTTATGAAACAAAATCAAAATTTGATTTAAAGTTATTCTGAAACTATAGTGAAAAATTTTATAGTTTAGTAAACCTCGTAACAGCTAAAAATTTCTTTGTTTTCTTATTTGTTTCACACATAAGTGTGTACTAATTTATAACTCATAAATAAACGTGTTTTCCACTTAATCAACGATAATTATTTATATTATTTTAAAAAATTTGAAGCATGCGTTTAGAAGTGCTTTTTTATTTGTAGCTCACATTATCTTTGAGAATGTCCTGCTTATAGTTTTGAAGCCAGGTTCTGTCCGTCCTTACGTCCGCAGATCACTTAATTCAGTCAGGTTTATCACTTGCGTGCTATCTTTTAATACTTTTTTAACTTCCATACGTTTATAACTTAATACTCTAAATAGTTGTCACTTTAGACTATTTATATGAATAAGAATAAGAATAAATTTCTTTTTTAACAATTATTCCAACATTAGTTATGAATGTGAGAGAAGTGAGAGAATATTGATTGATCACTAAAAAGAATTATCAAAAGTATCAATAATATTAGATTCATCGGTCAAATCAATCGCGATTATGTGCAATGCATCGTTCATAACAACTGTTCAATGTTGTCACAAATAATAGTGAATATTTTTATGCCCACTCAATGAGAAGTAAGAATAAAAATTATACGAACTGTTTGATACGAACAAGCATTGCTAAAATAAGTGTTGAAAAAATAGTTTAAAAATATATGATTAAGTATGGAAAAAATAAAATATTTACCAACAAAATTCGCAATTATAGCAAACAAAATATAATGAAATATAATTATAAATCGAAAATAGTTTGATTGATTGAACATATTTTTGAGCGAATAAACCGAAACACCGAACCATAATCCGTACAGACCTCCGATATAACAGAATAGACTGTCAAAAGTGAGTAACGCTGTTTCCTCGTAAACAGTGAATGGATAATCCGTAACAATGATAAAAATAACACTATTTGACACTTTGTCATAACTATACTTATTTATTCGTTGATAGAAGCTGTCTTCGATACAATTTTGTGGACATTTGTGTTTACATCGATTTTCAATTATATCATAATTATCACTTGATTGGTTGCACAAATTTGTTGTATTGTCAGGTATGTCAGTAATAATACCATAAAACATAATAACTCTACATTTAAATTGTTTTTCCAGTTCGAGAATAATACAATTGCGTACACAATGTTCGTGTGATCGCGAATTGAAATGTTTCAACGGAATTGCGTAACGACTACACGAAGATTTATATGGATATTCTAAATAATATTTTGTGATCACATTGAAGTACACGTCAATAACACTTTCAGCCAAAACAATTTCATTCTGTTTTCTATATATTTCTTTATTTCTCAAATAATCACGTGAACTATGGATATACAGAAATCGGTTATAGTGATTCAAATGCTTATATGTTGACAAATAAAATAATAACTTCCTTCTGTCTAGTTTTGTGTTCTCTAAAATAGGCTCGAATGTCACAAATTTTTCGTAATATTTCAAAGAATTTACTCCAAACAAATTTTGAAATCCAAATTGTGGTTTGAAATATTGATAGAAATCATAGCCAAAAACATTGATTAAGTGGTGATTATGACCGAAATATCGCGCAAAAACAACTCTTTTAAGGAATTCGTTGTTATATTGTTTAAGTATTGAATGCTTTAATGTCATATTTTTGTTATAATCAATAATAAACTGCAATTCTGTTAAATTTGTGTACACATTTAAATCACTATAATTCTGATGTCTTGATAAAAATTCACTGAAGTATGTGTCAAAACGTTTATCAAAATTCATGGTTATGGCGGGAACAGGTATTTCATCTGAGTTTTGATTTTTGACAAAGATTTTGAATTCAGTTTCAAATTTTAAGAACGAATAGATTTCTTTTATCGAATCATTTAATAGATATGTAGACAAAAACAAAAATACTAAAATCTTAAATAATGATATGATATTTAAATGATTATTTAATTTTAAAAAATTGATTTATATTTTATAAAAACTTATACTTACTTTGAAATATTTAAGAAATCTTTTTCTAATTAAATAATACCCAAATGCACTCAAAAAGAGAGCCTTTATAGATTTCGATAACAGCTTTTCGGTGCATGTTTTTATTAAAATCCATTTCTTAATGGCAATGATAAGTTTTTGTGTGATGTCATTGAGTGATAAACCATTCCACAAACCAATCAAACCTCCGATACCAGTGAAGTATTGATCAAATAACATCAATGCGTTGTATTGATAAATTGTGAAATATATTTTGCCTATTTTTGTTACTAATTTCGTTAAATTTCTCATCTGTTTAAACTAAGATAAAAATAATTTTGTGTTTATAAAAAAATTTATTTAAATAATTTTAATTACTAACCAATGGCTCTCTAATGAGACTCAAATTATAAAAATATCTTTCCAGTATTATATAATAGTCTTTATTACAAGCAATTAAACAATTTTTATTACATTGATTTAATAACAGATTTTTATCGAAATCAATATATTTCTTATCGCAGAATTTGATTCAAAATTGTGCACTCCTGTTGTTGTCATTTAAAAACAAAATAATCGATGAGTTAAATATTGGAATGCATTGAAATTTGTTGTAATAATAAAGCAATAAACAGTCATTTATGCAATGATATCGTGTTTGATTTCCATAATCTCTACAATTAGTATTATATGGTGATTGCAAGCGTCTAAATGTCTTCTTTTCGTAAACCAGTTTTGAGTAATACTCGTTATTATATTCTCTTCCATATTCATTACCAAACTCTCTATTATACAAAACTCTGTTAATCGAGTTTTTCGGATTGAGATTAAACGAAATATTAGTTAATGTTTCATCGAATTTGAAATTAATATCAATAATAGAAGAATCAAAATGATTCTTTGAAATCTGCAAATTACTGTGGTTTTTAGAAATATTGTTCAATAAATAGTGACATATTTTATCATCCGATGATTTTGTTATTAGTTGTTTGCTTAGAATACTGCAATCAATCAATTTTCTACAAATACTGTAAATATTACAATCAAATTTAAACTGATTTGTTTTAATCAGATGTTTGAATAATTCATTAGAATCGTTGAAATCTCTTTTATCGATGAGTTTCATTGTCAATTCATAGCACAATGAAATCGACGGAATATATTCAATTGATATCAAATCATTCTCATTAAACATAGGATATACGTTAGCGCTGACTGTTGTTTTGAATAATAGATATTCGTGTGACAACTCATACGACTGATACAGTAAACATAG
>JAQIVF010001798.1:0-12733 GCA_034698365.1 Steganacarus magnus | reverse complement strand
ATTTTAAGAAAACACGTCACAAATTTGATTTTCTAACAAAAAAATAACAATAAATCCCGATTCGTTTTAACAAAATATCATATCTCTACTAATAACTGATAGACTGGTTCATGCAGAGTTGAAATATTGGTATTTAGTATACTTTAGTTTGACATCATTTATGGATTAGTGTTTAATACATTGTTGACACTCAACACTCAATAAATTATCGTTAATAATGTCAGCGATTTGGGGACTAAATTCGTGTTCGGATGCGGCAGACATGGACTACACATATAGCGATACTGACAGTTATGTGAACGAAATGGCGGAGTTGTACAGCTATACCGAAGAGTACGAGTTCGCCATTAACCGAACCTCATTCGAAGAAATGATGGAAGATTGCGGTTTTCCGCTCAAATGGACGCATATGTCGCCCAAACAGAGGCGAGAAGTGATGGAACGCTTGGCTGAGGGCATCGAACTCAGTTGTCGAGCCAACAGAATCAAATCGATTCGTTCGGTGCTATATCTGGTTGAAGGCAATTTCGGTGAATGCGTCGCAATCAGTGAACAGCCATCACACGCGCGACTCAATGTGTTGCAGTTGTATGAGTTCGGCATATTCAACACTTTCGTTCAATTACTTAATATGGAAATCGAAAATAGTTTCACCGCAAACTCGGCGTTACGTAAACCAACTTTGAGTCTTAGCGATTCAGTTGATATCAGAACTATTTTGTCGGTTTTGTACACATTTGTTCAGGTGATGCACGTGTCTGACGATAACGATACTGATTATCAAAAAACATTAAGAGAACAGTTTCGCGAAGAGATATCTCAACCTAATGGCAGGGAATTGTTAGCGATAACACTGTTTCAAATGACAACAAAGTTCTGCAACGGATCGGCACCACATTTTCCTATTAAAAAAGTGTTACTATTGTTGTGGAAAGTTTTATTGCTTTCATTGGGTGGCAATCAGGCATTAACTGATAGTAAAAATTTATATCGAAAAAGAGCTCATTTAGAAGCAGTGACTGATGACACTCTTGAAGTGACACGAACTATGAGAGCTGCTTCGCCACCAGCGAGTGCTACCGATCTCTTGGAAGCTCAACAGCAGAGAAAGATGAACAGACCATTCAAAAGACAAACTGTTATTAAACAAAGTTCAATGATTGGTGACGAACCGCTATCCTTTCAAGACTATGATGGTTCCAATTGTGATGGTAATGATGATGAGTTATTACCAGTCGATGAGAGAATCAATTCATACAATGGCATCAACAATGAAAGGAATGGTGGCATTGATGGCGATCGTGATTTAAGAAATAATTCTACAAACGAGGAAAAGATGGATATGGGACCACGACCTTCATCTCCAAGACCTGCCACACCTAATCCAAAGTCAGGTCCATTGGTTGATGAAATGAATATTGGTTTACCATCGCTGAACAAAGGCTTGCCATGGGTGCCAAAAGTGAGGCAGAAAGACATCGACACTTTTTTGGATCACACGCGCATGAAGTTTGTCGGCTATGTTTTGCCCAATGATCGCACCACTACTGCTGGCTTACCTGAACCCATACTCGAAGGAATCAAAATTCTTCAACAACATGTTTATGTTTCATTATCTGAATTGCAAATTAAGCGCGAGGAAGATATAGCTAAATATCCGCTAACAATCAAAGAACTCGATGATCTGCCACTTTGTTCTTCTGCAGAAACTCTATATCAATCAATGCTACCAAGTCTTCCTCAATACATGATCGCTTTGTTGAAGATATTACTCGCTGCTGCTCCCACTTCCAAAGCGAAAACAGATTCTATTAATATTATGTCAGACGTATTGCCCGAAGAAATGCCAATGACTGTTCTCCAATCTATGAAATTAGGAATTGATGTGAATCGACACAAAGAAATTATCATAAAAGCTGTTTCTGCTATTTTATTGCTTTTGCTTAAGCATTACAAAATCAATCATATCTATCAATTCGAATATATAAGTCAGCAATTAATGTTTGCTAATTGTATTCCATTAGTGCTTAAATTTTTTAATCAAAATATTACCACATATATTGCCGCGAAAAATACAATATCAGTAATTGATTTTCCTGCGTGTGTTATTGGAGAACAGCCAGAACTTACGGCCGACACTTTAGAATTTGGCGAAACTCAACCATATTGTTGGCGAAACATGTTTAGTTGCATTAATTTGCTTAGAATTTTAAACAAACTCACAAAATGGAAACACTCTCGCATTATGATGTTAGTTGTGTTTAAATCGGCTCCAATTTTAAAAAGAGCGCTCAAAGTGCGTCACGCTATGTTGCAATTATATGTACTTAAGTTATTGAAAATGCAAGCAAAATATCTCGGAAGACAATGGCGCAAATCGAACATGAAAACTATGAGCGCTATTTATCAAAAAGTGAGACACCGATTGTAAGTGCGATTCAATGTAATATTTAGATATGGAGGTGTACTGAAACATTGTTATATTTCAGAAACGACGACTGGGCGTATGGAAATGATTTGGACGCTCGTCCCTGGGATTTTCAGGCAGAAGAGTTTACTTTACAGGCTAATATTAATCGCTTCCATAATCGCCGTTACGAAAAACCTGGCACTTCTGGTATAACTCAAACTCCATTCATTAACAACTCTTCAATGAATGCTTCCGTAAATGCGAGCAATTTTTCCATAGATCTCGACATCTTTCAACCCGTCGACAATAATTTTCTTAGCATTCTCAGCAAAGACATTGAACTTACAAACGAATTTAAGTATAATTACGAGACATGGCTCGAACGCGAAGTTTTTCAATTCAATGTCGATTGGGAGCAATTGCTTACCACCACTAACACTGTCGACATGTAATTCTATCAATTAAATGTTTGAAGTATTTATCAAAATTAACCATTATTTATTATTATTATGATTTGTAACAATTATTTTAATTTATAATATTTTCTCTTCAATAAATGGATGATAGTTGCATATTGTTACACACCTTATACAACCGTTAGTTAAAATATAGGAAATAAAGAGTCACCTGCGTTAAAGTCTGGAATTGAATATTGAAAACATGAAACTGTAGTTAAATCAATTTGTTTACTACTGTTTAAATTACGGTGAAAAATCAAAGCTTTGATGTTGAGACTGTATGATACCATTGTAATGACCAAATTCTAATTACTTTCATATTAAATAGATTATAAGATTATAAACTTAGATGCGGGTAAGTTAGCGCCTAGACTGACCTGAGCTCGACATCTTGTGAGGTTCGAGTTTTACAAATCATTTCGAGTCTGAGCCCTGAGCTCCCGTATAAGAACCCAAGTCTGAGTTTGAATAATTCTGCAAAGACCTGATAGACTCGGACCTTGCCATCTATAAAATAGACACTTAAGATTCTCAAATATTTATGCTTCAATTGATAAGAAGTGTTTTAATCTCATAGGTATGTTATAATTTATATAGTTATATGCATGCAACTATCGCTGTATAAAATTTTTGAATTCTACGCTTTCTATAAAATTTAACAACTTTTCTTTAAAAAATTAACTCTTATGACAAAAATCGCGAAAAGTTATCACCAATCAAAAGGCATATTAATGCAACTAAAACTAGATTGTGAAATAAAAATAAGCACCAATTTTGGAATAATGTTTTAATTTTTTATATCTATTATTCTTAATAATTAAAGTTAAAAATTAAGTACATATAAAATTAACATCATATTTGACCAAAAAAATCTAATGAGTTGTTTTTATATTCTAAATTATTGTATACATATAAATTTTTTGTACTTTAAAGATATGGATGGATACAGTAATGATGAAATGTAAATGTAATCATAAAAATAGTAAAAACAGTAAATTAGACATTGGAATTATATTTACAAAGAAAACAATTCTAAATTCCCGTATTATCTCATATTTTAACTATGATTTTGACTTCATTGTTAACCGCATTATTAATTATATACTGCTAGCAAATAGGAAAGAAAAATAGCTGGATATATATTTAGTGAACGGATTATCCGAAAATTTAGTTCTAGCTTTAGTTCCGCGCGCCGGTAGTGCTTTCTTGCATATATTACCAGTCGGCGGAAATACATTTCGCGGACATATCATGGTTGTTAAGCCTCCGAATACCTTTTGGATAAACATATTAAAACTTTGCTGCGCTTCAGTTCCACACGATTGACTGATGAGAATGTCACTACAATCCTCCCAACTATTATGCCCACAACACAACGTGTCTATCCTTTCGTCAATTTCTGTCCTGTTCATTGAATATTCCAAAGCAGCCAAATAATTGTTATTGCAGTTTGATTTATATTGAGGTAAAGACAGAACATTATTGTGAATGCATGGCGAGTGTTTCAAAAATTCTGTAATAATTATTTTTAATTAATTTAGATCAAATGTTTAAAGTTAATGATAAATAAAGGAATCTTGAATTATATTTATTTAGTCTTTGTTGTAATAAATTCAGTATTGGCTCAAATCTAACCTGCAAAATACTAGATTTACATATCCCAGATTTTTATTAGATTTATTAAGGAACAGTATCTCTTTGTCCATAATTTTTCAAAATTAATAATTTTTAATGATTTTATAAATTCCTTTTGAAAATTATGAGCATTAAAAAATAAATTTCTACCGAATTTTTTGTATTAATTTTAGCAATAATAATTAGGAATAAGTAGGTAGTAATAAAAACTAATAGAATTAATGTAATAAGAAAGATATACAAACTTTCACGAGATGGTCCGACATCGCAAAATTGTTTAACAGTTTGAACAAAAAATTCAGCTCCAAAATCAAATAATTCTCTTTGTAATGGTGTGCCACATTTTCTTATAAAGCTCTTCACACATTTTATAACATCGTTAAATGTGCTGTTTATAAATAACTTTGTTTGATATACACATATATATATTTCAATATTGATTTTAATGTTATAACAAATACCCGCATATTTTATCGAGTCCTTCAGAAGTTGTAATAATAGATGTTGGATTCGTTCCTTTAGTTAATGCTTGGATTTTATCAATACACGAATCAATTTCTTTGAGATGACAATGTTGATCACCACGATTGCGGTTTCCCCTGTTTCTGTTTCTACTTCGCGATCGCTGTCCATTACAAATACATATCAAAACGATAACCACAACTAAATTTTTAATTTTCAAATAAGTTTTTTATTACTGGTTAAATTCAAGCAATTTTTTATTAATAGTTGAGTTGTGTCTGATTTTGCTGTCTCATAAATTAAGCATCATTTGTGACCATTTGTAATGTTATTTTATAATATATAAAATTAGATAATTATTTAAAATGAAAGTAAAAATTTTCAAATTTAGAAGCTTATATGTAATTATCCTATAATTACTTTAATAGTCTACACAAAGTAATATTAAACATGTTAAATGTGAAATTACTCGCAGAGAGAGAGAGAGAGAGAGAGAGAGAGAGAGAGAGAGAGAGCCAAACAGCATTTTTTTCTTAGATAAGCTTTCATTTTTTAATTAAAATACTTTAATTTTATATCTTATTTCTTTCACAATAATTTGAGTAAAAAAATAATATGTATATTTACTATTTTATGTTAAAAAACACTTAACTTTTTAGTCGGTATTCTATAACTATAAAACATTGTTTCAATAATTTACATACTGTGTAAAAACTTTTAAAAATTAGGTCATAACTAATATAAACTTACTTAAAAATTTCATTTCTTAGTTTCAACCAATTCTGATTCGATACTACAAAATGTTGTACAAAAATTAAGCGTAATTTGAATGAAATAATCCGAAAAATTGATCACTTTATAATAGATTTATTGTTGCGAACATATAAATAACAGTAAACTAAAACAAAAGTGTAAAACATTTTTAGTGCTTTATATGCTTTGTGTGTCCAACAATTAGGTTGATAAGTCTTTGAACTTTTAATGCTTATTTTACATGATAGTCTTTATTTTTAGCTTTCATATTTTTGTGTAAAATATATATAACTTTTTAAAGATTATATCATAGATATTATATATTGTTTCGTAAACTTGTAGATAATTTCAAGACTATTCACAAAGTTGAGCATGTCGTGAAAAAAGAGGTCGGCATTAGTTTAAACAATTTTTTTATTGTTTATAAAGTTGTTTATATAATAACATGTTTATAATTGTTAATTTTTATAAACTTTTATGCAATAAGTTTTTTAATTAATTTTGCAAAAGTTAATAAAAAATAAACTTAATTACAGTCACTTTAAATAATATATTGTCTGAAGTGGCTTATCATTACATCTCAAAGTATATTAATGAATAGGATTGCAAGTTTAAGATTATCTTTTTTTCTTGAATTACGAAAAAATTAACTCAGTTTTAGTATATGTTTTAAGAGTTAATAACGTTTGTATCCAATAAGTCGATGAAATTATGTTTCTGTAAAATAAAGATCTTTAAGCACATGAGTTCACTAAAGCTTAAAATCAGTTAAAAATGGATAATATGGATATTATGTGAAGTGAGTGCAGTTACATGCAGTACAGTACATAATAAATTGCAAAGTATAGTAATGTAAAAAAGTAAAGTTTCAGTCGCTTCAAGTTTATCAAATAGACTTTTTAGCGCACTCCAAATATCACACCAGCGGTTTTACAATAGCATTATGAAAAATATTTATTCCAACAGTCACTTAAACTAACTGCACAACAACCGCATTAGAAAACCTAAATCTCTTACAAACTACATTTCAACTCCATTCCATCCAAAAGTTGTAGTTATAAAAAATATTATACTCGGTGTGTAATATAATCAGACCTCGGATATTTGGGTAATTCCCAAATTTCTCCATAAACCCCAAATTTGGCACAAAAATCATGAAAAATTGTCGCTTAAATCCGATGAGTTTTCGAGACCCTATAATATTTTATCAAACTGTGAAAAAAAATTCGCTTAATTCCGATGGTTTTTGACTCTCCTCCCAAGAAATTCGGAGCAGTATGAACCTTCGAAGAATAGCTGTGTGCAATAAATTAGTATTTATCAATGAAAAAATAAATAATTTAGTAACAACCAAAAATCGACTTTTTTGTTACCAAATAACAACCAAATTTTGTGATTTTATATTCCCAAATATCCGAGGTCTTAATATAATTTTCCGAGTTAGAAAATTAAATACATATCACACATGTTTAATTTTTATGTAAATTATGGAAATTTTAAATGGAAAATAAAATTTAATTCTATTCCTCAAGCATTTTTATTAACCTTGCAATTTAACTCTAATGGAAATTTTTTAAACTGCAAGCAAACTACACTAAAAATTGTAAAAGTTATTCCTCACCCAAAATTTTAATTTTGACTACAGTATTGTCACTTTTTTCATCTCTAATACCATTGCATGCATCTCCAGATTTATCTACAATTTTACTTTATTTCACAATATGAACGGCTTCGTGCCTTATTAAAACAGCACATCAATATGATCTTAATTTTTAATATTTAAGATTTGTTCACATTATTATTTAAATTTAAATCAGCTAAAATTATTTAAATTGCTTATTGTATAAATGCTTAAAATAAAATAAAAGTTGCAAATTAAACTCGATTACCTATATTTTTATTATATTAACGCTATTTTTGATCATATCTTAAAAATAATGCTTTTATCGAAATTTAAGTATTGAAGAGATAAATAATAGATTAGGGGTTAAACCAGAGCTAAAAGATAAATCCATAAAAACCGCGATTTATCCGAAAGCACACTTCGGAGCAACAAACAGACAAATTAGAAAATGCAATAAAATAAACAAAATATAAAACATGTATTTGTATGAGTGTTGGTGTTCAATAAAATCTGATTTAATTATAATATTAGGAGCTAATGAGAGCTAACGTTATGTAAACTGACGCAAACACTTTATTTAAAGTGAGCGCATAAAACGTTTGAGTGTGCATTGAGTGTGCACTGAGTGTGTTCACTATTGGTAGTCTATTATTGCAGTATTACTTAACACGTGTTTCAATAGTACCGAGTGTTAAACTCTATCATCATTTATTAATAGCTTTATACATATAAATATACACATATTTAATTTTTATACTTATTTTTTATATTCTATTATTATAATAATATATATTATATATAATATGGCCAATGATTATAACCAGGAGGTAATTGTCACTCTTGTTTGCGAGAAACAATCATTTTCTTTGTTTCTGTCGACATCTAAATAAATTTATAGTTAACTAATTGCTTAATTGATTAATCAATTAAAGGTTCTTGAATTTAAAGAGAAAATAAAATGTGACGCGGAATCACTGGTATTGAAGACATTTCCAAAGAAGATCTTAGAATTGCAAGCATTGATTAATGTAAAACACATTATATGATTGCAATGCTTAATGCTTTGTTGTAATTCATAATTGAATTGATAATTGAATAGAGTGCTAGATTTAACCTCAAGAATCTATCAGACATTTGCACAGACATCAACATTCCTATACCTGATTCGTACGCCAATCACGACAACAATGATGCCGGAGATGTACCGGTAATTTTAATTTTAAATCACTTTTCATTTTATTGCGTATAATTAACGGCTCTTTTAATTATTATTTAAAGTCTAAAAAGAGAAAATACAATGCGATCGATAATTATGATGGTATTAGTGGTACAAAAGTATTGGTTCTGCCGAATGGTATTTCTCCATGTAATAAGTTTGTGGTGGAACTGATCGAAATAGTGAAGCCTCTCATTCGTCAACTCGTTGAGGACGCAAACTTGGTAATCATATAATCATATAATCATAATCAATTATTTTTTAGCTAATAATTATTTAAAATTTATTATCTTTTAGTTGAAAATGTGGATTTTGTTTTTAATTCCCAGAATCGAAGATGGAAACAATTTTGGCGTTTCTATTCAAGTAAATTTATATTTGCTATCATTTTTAGTTAACGTTGAGTTTGTTTAATAGGAAGATACTTTGGGTGAAATAAGGACAGTGGAAGGCGAAGCCGCCGCTTATTTTGATCAAATGTCTCGATATTTTTTGTCTCGCGCTAAAACAGTGGCGAAAGTAGCAAAATATCCGCATGTGGTTTGTGTTTTGTTTTTAAGTAGTAGTTTTCAATATCAATATAATTAAATTACTATTGCAGGAAGATTACCGAAGAACGATTCAAGAAATCGACGAAAAGGAGTTCTTGAGTCTGCGTCTGGTTGTGGCCGAACTTAGAAATCATTACGCGACTCTGCATGATATGGTCACCAAGAATTTAGATAAAATCAAAACTCCGCGCTCATCGAACACTGAAACAATGTATTAATGATATGAGATAAACATTACATTTATAAGAAAAATAAAGAAATTGATGCGTTATGTAAATTAATACTCCTTATGATGATTTCAAATGTTTTATAACGTACCGTTTTTTTTAATTTTGATTTTTTTATAGTAAATTAATCGCATTCGTATTAATGAAATTATTAATCGCTTTAAATTATTCCGCAATTTATATCTCGAAAAACTTGATTATTTTAAATTTTATTTCGAATTTGGGTATTGATAGCACTAAAGCACACTCTATTAAACTATATTTTTGTATAGATAGTTCACTGTGTATTATAAAATAGGTAGTTAAGTATTTTACCAACTTTTTGTGTACGATTTTTGTAATTTATTATATTATTTTTTGACACATTAAAAAGTCGAGCTCAGAGAACAATTGAGTGAGATATAGTTAAATGAAATGACTAAAATCAGAAAATATTTTCATTCGCTACATTATAATTAGTTGATTTTTTCAGACCGTCAAAATGTACATTATGTATCTTAAATAAATAAAGTTGTATTCGTGAGACGTGGAAATCGAAAAAAGTTATGGGTCTCTATGGGTAGCATTAAATGTATTAAAGTTATGGGTAGCATTAAATGTATTGTAAAGAGAGAGAGAGAGAAATGAGAAATAAACTGAAGGACATAAAGGAATTACTATCTTATTTCTGCGTACTTTGAGGAATAGTAGCATTAAGACTAAAGAAAATGAAATGTGTGTTTTATAAATTAGCTTTTAAATTTATATTTAGCTAGCTTTTGATAACCAATGTTATGGAATTGATTTGATCAAATATGGATTTGACCATTTCTGTTCGTCTATCTATCTGTCTGTCTCTGTATCCACAATAGATTCTACTGTAGTATTATCAAAATTTAAAACTTGGTCTGAGTACTTTTAAAACTTTACATGGATTTTAGAATATTTCCGTCATTTTAACAAATTATAAAAAAGTGAACTCTATGTTTCGTTCTTTGCTTAATTTAAAATTTTTATAATTCTCACACTTATTACTTCTTATAAAAACCTAAACCTAAACAAGTGTATATATTACTAGAGACATGAAATTTCGGTTATAACCGAACAATATTTAAATCTAAAAATATCTGCAATTTATTTTTTGTGTACTAATATTGATTGAGTAAAAAATTTAATCGATAACTAAGTATATGAGGTAACTTATTGAAAAAAAGCAATTTTTATTTTTACGGTTGAATTTCATAATAGCGATTTTTATTTTGAATAAATTACACGTGAATACACTTT
Organism: Steganacarus magnus; assembly: GCA_034698365.1. Lineage (NCBI taxonomy): Eukaryota > Metazoa > Arthropoda > Arachnida > Sarcoptiformes > Steganacaridae > Steganacarus > Steganacarus magnus. The sequence continues at coordinate 2,131 of JAQIVF010001798.1, read as the reverse complement.
TGTTTATTGTTTTTTTAATTTAAAGTCTTTAAACCAATTAAAATTTCATTGGAAAAAACCTAATATAGAAATTTGTTTTCATAGAAAACCTATTGAAATAAAATTAACTGAAAACTCAATTGATAACTATCGGTGCAATTTGTTTTTTAAAAGTTTTTTCTAAAAATAGGCTTAGAAAAACATCGTAATGTAACTTACATTAGTAATTGCAAAAGAAAATTCATTTAAAGTGTTACCAAAATCAGGCTATAATTTCAACCTAAAACTGACAGAAATTATATTTTTTTATGATCAAAATTTCCAACACTTACTAATTACATATATATATTTGTTAAAACATTTATTTTTATAGGAAGTGCGGTTTAACGATACACTTTTATTCGCTCGAAACAAAAAAAACTTTCTTCTGCCAACAGTTATCAATTTAAACGTTAGGTTTGATCGCTGTATAAACCATTTTCCACGTAAACATCAATATGATTGGAGTAAAGCGTTTTTGGTTTGGTATTATTAGCGATATGCCACGGATTTTGTAATATGAATTTAAGCTCTTTTTTCGATAACGAACACCTCTTTAAATTTTCGCTTCCAATATCAGTGTGATTGTGATCTCTCCGAAAATATGTGCCACAAACTGATGATCGAATTAAATTTTTTATGCGAGAGCTGTATCTGCACAGCAGATAAAAAGCCAAAAGTGCTGCAGATATGCCTAAAACAATTAACACGCGACCAACCTATGGTTAAATCTTATTATTATGGCATATTGAAAATTTCACATTAAATGATTGGTATTCGTGTGTGTCTGTGTGTCCGTCCCCTCACCCATCTAAATATGTAACTTAAGCCAAATATGCAAATAATTAATTTAATTTAGCTATAATAAAGTAATTTACAATCAATATGCCATCTTTTGTGTGTTTCACTCTTGTTTATTTTATTATTACCGTATATTCGCGTTTTATGCTAAATATTAGATATCGCTATTTAAAACTTCATTTATACCTAAAACATACGCAAACTCGATTTTCGATGTGTGCTTAATCAAAAGTTCGTCATTAAATTCTCTGTATTTATACAAAATCTTTTAAAATTTTAGTGTTTACTGTATTGTTTTGTTAGAAATAATTGAACTGAAATAAATAGATATAAGCTTATAAGCATACGATCATACCTTACATCTCAATTCATTGCTTTGTTGGTCGCGTTCAGAGATTCCTATTATGATTACTATAATAAAAATAATGGGCAAAACAATGATCGAAAATTTGAAGAGATATTGCGAACAGCCATTGAGCACAATGCCATCGATAGCTAAGTTATACTCGTCATTGAGTTGGTGTGAATCGAAATCGTATAAAACAATCATATCATTGATCGGCGATTCATCGGAATGCGATGCGTTTCTCGATTCACACGCCTCTGTGTTTACCGCAATCACTGGTGAATTCGATACGCGATCCGTAACGCCATTACTCTCTAATTTTTCATCCATTATTTACACGAATGCTTAATTTAATTAATGTGTTCACATATTACTGAAGTTCTAAATCAATGAAACTAGAGAATCGTACGAATGAATGTGTATTTTAAGAATCGGTTGTCATAGAGATAGCAATCCAACACATTCTTGCCTCATTTAATACTAACTTTTATTTCATAGCATTTATTGAAGAACTTACAGAATTAGTAAATATTTTAACACATAATTGTTTTAATAAATCTTTAGTGAAATTATTTGCAAACTAAAAAAATAGTTTGATAATATTATAACATTAAAATAATAATAATATTATTATAAAATACAGAATTCGTGTGTGAATCTGTGTTCGCAGTGTCATAACAAATAAATTTTAAAAGTTAACAAATATAGTAAAAGTTTGAATAAAATATTGTCCATCAATTTACACTTTGTTTTTTGTAATTCATTTACGAATTGTGATAATTTGTAAAATTTTACCAAACACTGGGTCTTAATTATAAATTCTCAAGAGTCAACTTAATCGATAAAATGCATATATAGTAAGACTAAGCAAATTGGGTTTCAGTTTGTTAACAATTATTAAAATGTAATATAATTAGAGGAAGTAATTAAAATAAATAAAAGAAATAAGTTTCAAGTCATGAAAAT
>JAQIVF010001797.1:0-12735 GCA_034698365.1 Steganacarus magnus | reverse complement strand
CAAGTTAGATCTTTGGATCATCCCTTACGCATTGGTATCACTTTCGGCACTATCGGCGTTCAACACCCTTTGGTTTCTCTTGCGTTACTTATAGCGTTCAACAGATTTACCGTTAAAATAAATTAGTAACAAAAAGTCAAGTGCATGTCACAACTCATGAATTCCATGATTTTATCTTCTTCTACACTATTTTATAGCGTCATTTTTATTTTTTGTCACGAATGCGTGGCATCACTGTTCACTAAGCGTTTTAATTGTTTTTTTTGAGAGAGTGAGCGTGTATTGGTGTGTGTGTGTGTGCATCACAGGTCTCAGATAACTCCGTTGTACTCTCTTTGTAGTCGCACTGTTATCGAACTGACTGTTAAAATGTTTGGATTTGACTTTGAAAAGTGGTTGAGCTTTTGTCATATCTAAACCAATTGGAAAAATATGATACACACGTTAGAATCTAGTAAAGTAACATTGGAAATACTGTTCAAAATGAAACCTACTCGCTATTCTAATCACCCTATAAAATGATATATGAGCCACAAAAATCAAGCTCAGCTTTTTTCCTAAAATATTTTAGTCTTCTATTTGAAATTATTTGCTTATTTTTATGCAAAACAATCAACAAAGATTCGTTGCAAAAATTTTAGAATTTTAGAATCATTTTAAAAAATTGCTTATATTAATCAAAATATTTTATTACTATAAGCCTTTGATTTCTGAAAATTTGGGGGCCATTAGAAAACACATCATAAATTAACGATAATTTTTTTGTTTTCTGAAAAATTGCTTATAAGATTGCAAAGATAGCATTATAGCATTTGATATTAAAAATAGAATTTATAAACATGCATAAAACGGCTCATAAGTTAATCATCCAATTAATGCATATATTACAAGAAGTATATGCTTCTAATTTATGAAATAAAAAAGTAGAAAATGCTATCATTTTCGATCACTATTAATAATCTTAAAAAATTCTAAACTCGTTGTCATTTCAACACTAGTTAACAACACTGGTAACAATTAGTATTACGATTGTTGTAAGAGCGGACTATTAGAATATAAAAATTTTAATTATATGAATCAAAATATTGTTTATTTATTTCAAATTTTTAATATTCACAAATTTGCAAGTTTTTCGTAATAAATCTTTGTGTTGAATATTTCGCAGTTATTTCGTCAAACGATGTGAATTCGGTTTCTTTTGGTCTCGTAATTATCGCATCACCACATTCACCCCAAATGAAATATTTTCCATTTTGGGATAAACCAGAGCTTAAACTCACGCCAATTCGTATTGATATCAATAAATTTAATATTGAAATCGATTTTAATCATTCTGTTTTGATTTTCTGTATTACCGATACCTAATTGACCGAAATTATTGCAACCAAAAGAGTAAATACTGTGATAGTATGTTAGTAATAAATTGTGGTAATTTCCACAGCTGATCATTTTGATTGCAAGTTGGTTTTCATTCTCAATTAGAATTGGTTTGTTTTGGTTAATGTTGTTTACAATGCCTAATTGTCCATAACTATTATCTCCCCATCCATAGAGATCACCATTGGATGATAATGCGAGACAATGATCTGCACCACTAGAAATTGAATTAAATTTAGTCACATTTAATGATTTCAATTCAAACGGAATTAATTGAAAATTATTAAATCCATTTCCAATTTGACCATACATTCCACTTCCCCATACGAATATATTTCCCGATTTACTCAAAGCTAAACAATGATATGCACCACAACTTATTGAGATTATTTGTTTGTTGATTAACTCTTTTATTACGGTTGGCTTATAATTATTAATACGCGATCCATTACCTAACTCTCCGTAATTATTATCACCAAAAGAGTAAACTTCATTGTTTTCAGTTAAACATAGCACGTGATTATATCCACTGATAATTGTTTTTATTTGTTTGTTTGACATTTCATTAACAATTACTGGTTCTTCAGCTAAACTGTCAATGGTTTCATTTAAACGAAATGTGTAAACATTGTCATCATTTGTCACAAATAGTGCTTTACTCTCTTTTATTCTTAGAACAACTAGAGATATCGTATTTGCTAACAATTTTTTATTACAATGCTTAAAACCATTCCATTCTTTCACTTCATTTAATAATGTTCTCATTGTTAATAATTTCTCTTTGTATTTATTGTTAAATACAGTGTAGTTTAATAGTTTATAGTTATGGCAATAATGAATAATATTTTCATGAATTGAATTAAATTTTGAGAGTTTTGGAGAAATAATTGATTCATTGTTACATTTACCCCAAATGAAGTAATGATTATCTGATGATAAACCAAATGAGAAATCATAGTAAAATGTGGTTTTGATATCAATGAACTTAATTGTTGTTTGAACTTTTGTGGGTTTGTTTTGATTATTTTTATTTCCGATCCCTAACTGTCCATTAATATTATTACCGAACGCATAGATGTTATTATCTTTTGAAAGGACAAGACTAAAGTTATGGCCACAACTGAGAGTTTTAATGGTGATTTTCTCGTCAAATTTAATAACTACTGGCTCATTTTGATCTGTATTGTTGCCTATACCCAACTGTCCAAATTTATTATAGCCCCATCCATAAAGTATTCCACTTGTAGACAGAGCTAAACAGTGGTTGAAACCACATGACGTTGAGATAATTGTTTCTGAATTGAGTGCTGTTAACTGATTGGGTGTAGTTTGAGATGCATTAATTCCATTACCGATCTGACCATACAAACCACTTCCCCATACGAATAAGTTTCCTTTTTCACTCAATGCTAACGAATGATAGGCACCACATTTTATTTCAGTTATTCGTATGTCATTTAACTCTTTAATAAGTGAAGGTTTATTGTTATTGATATACTCTCCATTACCTAACTGTCCGCATGAATTGTCACCAAAAGAATAAACGCGCATATCTTTAGTGAGACATAAAACATGACAATATCCACATTCTATGCTTTGAATTTTTTGATTTAACAATTCTTTAATAACTTTTGGCTGTTGTATTGTGCTATCGATGCGATCACTAATACTTAATGCATTAATATTTCCATCATTTGTCTCGAAAATAGCTTTTTCTTCAATTTCTTCAATAATTGCAATTTTTTTGCAATTATAAAGAAAATCATTTTTAATTTTATTGAATTTTGGCCATTTTTCTGTAAGAATATTAACAATATTTTCCGTACGATTCTTATACCATAAATTCCATAAATGTGTTTCATTATACCATAAATGTTTTTCATGCAAAATTTTCTGACAATCGGGTCTTTGTTTTCTTAATGTCGAAACACATTTCTCACACGTTTTAATCGCATTTTCATACATTGTTAGTAATTCGAAATCGCTTTCACTTAATTCACTAAAATTTAATAAAACTAAATTTATATTTTATCTATATTTTAGATGGTGATGACGTTTTGTGCAAAATAATGCAACTCAATAATAGAAAATTCATAATTACAATAGTAATAACAAATTACAATTAAAATATTTAGAAAACTTATTTTTGGTGATTTAAACATAAAAAGTAACAAAATTTTATATTTAATTGATTTACAAACCTGTTATAATCAATATTAAACAACTCTTGCATTATTATTCCCAAACTATAGATATCGGCTTTGGTGTCATATTCGTTAAAATTCACTTCTGGAGCTCTGTATCCTTTAGTGCCGATATATTTGGTGTGCGATTGATCGACATATTCGTGATAAGTAGACAAACCAAAGTCTGTTAGTTTCACTTTATTGCGATTATTGTTAGTAATTAGCATTATATTTTCTGGTTTGAGGTCTCTGTGAATTATCGGTGGATTTTGTTGGTGTAAATATTAGACGCATTCTATTAATTGTGAGAATATATCACAAGCCAAACTGTAATTCTTTTTGGTAATTGTATTCTTTTTCTTATTGTGTTTCATTTGTTTAATGAATACATTCAAAGCCATTGAACACAATTCCATTTGTATGTGAAGTAATAATGGTTTATGCAGTGAATACATTAAATTACCAGAACTAATATTCTGTCGATTATCGATATCAAAAGACCCGATATAGTAGTTGTCTTCTATCCACGAATCGATATAATAAACAACAAAATTACTATCAAGTGAACGTAAAATTTCAATTTCTTTCAAAGCCTTGTCTTTATCTTTGCTTTTAATTGGAATCTTTTTAATCGCATAAGACTTTCCATCATTAATGCATACCGCTTCAAACACAGTTGAAAAAGCTCCGCTTCCAAGTGCACTGATTTCTTGAAACTCTGTTTTATATTTTCCTTCATTTGACATTTTCTGATTTCAAAGTCTTATCTGCTATAAATAATTATTTTTATAAAAATACTGTGTAATAATTTTTAAAACACTATCGCGAAAATTTTCTCTCATTCAATCACAAATAAAATATTAGAGCCTAAAAACAGTAGCATTTATTCCATATGAAAATAGCGCTATAAATTGCACTAAAAATTAACGAAAATAGCATTAATTATTTTATGAATTAATGTAAAGATTAAAAATTTGGGAAAAAAATTTATATTGAACTCATTTTATTTTATATGCTGATCAATAATTTAAAACTTTAGTATCAAATGAACGAATTTATAAATTTAAACAAATAAAATTACGAGAATTAATTTTAGAATTTTTCAAAAATTTCTGTGCCACCCGAAAACTTAACGGATTAAAACGATAATTTTTTTAATTACGGAAAAATAGCACATAAGATGGTAAAAATAGCATGATAGCATTTAAAATTAAAAATATCAAAAAAAAGCATTAATAAACATGCAAAATTTATGAAATAAAAAAGTAGCAAATACTAGGCTCTATAAATTATCTAAACTTATTTTATTATACACTCTAATACGATTAATTAGAGTGAAAAATAGTATGTAAGGTTAACTATAGTTTAGTAGTGTATAGCATAGACTATGCCATTTATTTATATAACAGCGATTTTATCATATTGTACGTAAACTTATTATCTTTAAAATTGAGATATTAACAACGATAATTCTGTACAATGAGTATATTTCTTTATAAGTTTTTTGTTAATGCGATAGTGATTTAGAAATGTTTTTTATCGCTTAGTAACTCTATTATCACTTGAGTGATTTTTATGAAATAAAAAAGTAAAACCTTTCAAAAATTTAACGGAAATGGTATACGCAGAGAAAAAATTTATTTTAAAAATTTCAATTATCATTTTTCTTACGATCATCTCATTTAAAGTATAATTCGACTTAAATAATCAAGTGTTTTAAAGTGATAAAAGGAACATTTAGAAATATATTCATGAAAATTAATGACAAATCTTATTATTGTTTACTTAGTAATTAAAGGTTCCGGTTTAAAAAAATTTTCCCAAACCGCACCAGACCGTGAAGTTTTAAAACTGTAACCGACCGCCAAATTATTAATTATTTGTATTAGTAGGTTCTTAAACAATTGACTAGACGGTTTGGTGGTTAAACCTTGGTTTTTATTAATAAGGTTACATATCAAAAACTGTAATTATCTCAATAATAATAGAAATTACAAACCTATATATGTCCGTTTTTTCAGTTGATAAAAATAATAGTAAATTAAATATTAATTAACTGAGATGTATAAAAATTATAGTCTTTACTTATTTAATACTAATCACAATAACTGTGGCATACAAAAGAAAGTACGCATTAAAATTTTCTCATTAAGTTTAGTTAACGTATTATCATTCATAGCATCATAATTTTATCGGCAACTTTTTATGAGAAAATACTAATGAAGATATGAAAGACTGAGGTATAAATGTGCACTAATAAAACAATATTTTTTCTAAACTCATTATTTACTAAAATAAAAAAATCACAAGCAACTATACAATCTAATTTCAACTGAATGAGATTTTTAAATTGTCAATAATTTTATTTAAAAGAATTTTAAAAGATAAAATATATCAAATAATCCTAATTATAGCTTAGATTTTTTTGTTAATGTGTTTTAATTGATTAAGTGTACTAATATTAAAATCAATACATAGTAAGTATAATTTTTTTAAAGTGTTTTACTGATTAAAATATACCATTAGCAAATGCGTCGCTTGTAATTATGGTTTTAACCGAAGACTACTATAAATCACAGACAAGCAAACAACAAGCGTTTTATTGCGATCAACGCATACCTGTTATTGCCATCAAATACGATAGCTTTCAAGTGCTGAATGAATTGACAAAAGTTTATGAGGAAGAGAATATGATGGAAAAATATGAGATTAGTGACAGATCTTTTGTTGCTAATCTAATATAGAAGAACGATAAACTGGCTTCGATGCCAAAAAATAAAATATAACTTTAATAAGTTTAATGGCTTCGAAGACTGCATGTATTGTTTGGCGCAACAGTTTAGAAATCAAATATTTGATGAAATGTCTATTTGCGTTTATATAGCGAGTAGTGGTAAACCGTTGAGCATTAGAGCGCAGGTCATTCTTAAAGAGATTGGCAATCATTTAGCGTTAATAAAATCTCTTAAATTAATTACTGGTATTAAATAAGTGATAAATTTATTGTTTGAACACTTAATTTAAATTTATTTTATATTATCAGGTGATTCTAATGGCATCGAACAAGCAATTGTTAGCAGTTTTATCGAAGAAGCTTTAACTGATGCGAACGTGTATCACATATTACCTGAAGGAATGACTGCATTGAAAGGACAAACACTTAATGTCGGACAGTCTGTTAACAAAATAGATGCAGTGGTGTCTCAGTTAATTAACTTTTGTCTACTCATTGACACCGAACACGAATCAATTCATTTGGCGGAAAAATTTTGTGGAACGATATGTACGTTATTCCTGTCATAATAGAAGAAACATATGAAGAAATAGATGAACATAAACACACTTTGTTGCCACAAGCAATAAAAGATAAGCTATTTGGTGTAAAAACTGAAGAGTGGAATGCTTTATTCGATTTGAGTGAAACGCCTGAAAATATCCCGATTGCGGTTAATAATATAATTACCAGATTAAACAGTAATAAAGTTTTATTGGTATTTATTTTTAGCTCACTTCATATGGATGAAGAAGAGCTTACGGATTTGACAATGTCTGTCTGTCCGTCTGTCCGTCCGTATGTCCGTAGTCCTCTAAAGTCCAAGAAGTCTGTCACTTACAAGCTATATCTTAATTCTTTGTGACTTGCATGTGACAAATTAATAGTCTGATTTATCACGTTATATAATTACTACGAGTAACAATGCGTTAAAGTAATAGTTATTATAACGCTTTTAATATAATCCTAACGATACTTATGGAAGTGAGCTCTCTCTTGTTTTTAAATATTTATTGTAGTTTCTGATATCTAAAATATATTGACCACAAAGTCACAGATAGTTATTTATTAATTCGAAAGTAAAAATTTTTATATTTTATATAATTGTTTTTTCTTTACTAACAAAACTTTGTATAAAAACCCTTAAACTCAAAAAGATATTACATATAAATTTTAAACTAAACAATAATGTCTATAACTTATATTTTTAAGCAAAATGTGATTAACAATAGTGGAACTCACTAATTATGGCAAACCGAACCGATGATGCACTTGATAGCGAAAATCTAAAATTTTTCTCTATAAATAAATTCAAATTCAAAAATTAAATATCATCTGTATTAAAAATGGAATACAATACATTAATCAGAGAATAAATAAATTTAAAGAATACTTCATTGAATCAGTTTAGTACAAAAAGTTTAAAAATTCTTATGACAGAATTAATAGAATTAGTATAAAAAACAAGCAGAGCTTGAGAGCATTATTAGTTATTGCAGGTTAGTCATTATAGCTTACCGAACGATACATTACTAGAGACTCAAAAAAATAGCAAGAATTACATATCGAATTAGCGCTATAAATTGCTTCAAAAAATTACCAAAATAGCATTAAAAATAGCATTTATTTTTACAAAATTTAACACATAGAACATTAAAACCTGTTAATAAAAGTTTTTAAATTTTCTGAAAGATTGGCGGGCTTGAAATATTTTTCTTAATTTTTCCAAAATTTGGTGATAGTCGCAAAACTGATCTGAATTCAACGACGATTTTTTTATTTGAGGGAAAATAGCAAATAAATAGCATTTGTAGCATTTATCATTGAAATAGCAAAAATAACATTTATATAAACAGCTAAAACACCTAAATTTTATGTAAATCAAGCTTATATAGCAATTAAAATCTATTATCACGTGAAATAAAAAAATAGCAAATGCTATCATTTTGAGTCTCTATACATTACTTATGGGTATAGAAGGCAGAAAGCTAACCTCCAGACTCGGCCTGGACTCGGAATCGAGTCTTTTGAAGTCAAGGTCCGATTCAAAGTCTTTGATGTTAGGAGAGGTCCGAGTTCGAGTTAACTCATTGAGTGTCCGAGTCCAGATTCGTGTTCGACTATAAATAGAATTGAACTCGAACCCGGACTCGAACTTTACTTAAAAAATCTTCGAAAATTTATTTTTTTCAAACACAAATTGATAAAAAAAATTTAATTATTCAATTTTTTAAAACTATTAGTTAATATTATCTTTTTAACTTGCGTACATTATATTACAATATATTTTTGGCAATGTTGTTACTTGATTTAAATTAATATTAATATTATTTTTTTAACAATTGAGGTTCGGAGACAGAGTTCGGGTCTTTAAAGATTGGATAGAGTCCGAGTCTAGGTCTTACAAATTACTTTGAGCCCGAGTGCTGAAGTCTAATATAGGAGTTCAAGTCCGGTTCGAGTCTTAGGCAAAGACCTGAAAGACTCAGACCTTACTCAGGCCATCTATACTTATGGGTAAAATGTGTCTATAAAGAATTTATTCATACTTAAGATTCAATCTGCGATACAACACAAACTCATCATTGCAATTGAATCCAATTGTGGCGAATAACTGGAAAATAATTGCACATAACTAAAGTGTCCGTTAAGATACGCATTTAAAGACTACAAGAATTCAATAGTGTGACCAAACCATTGTGCAATAAAAACGCTTAGTGTAAAATTATAGTTACACAGAGGAAAGCTTGTACAGGATTGAACACCCCCCTAGAAAATCGGGAAATCTTGACCAACACTAACGAATAAAATAGAAATTGAAAAACTGTCTATTAAATACGATGAGTTTGTGAGACCCCTGTAATCTTTGTCCAAAATGCCAAAAAAATTGTGGCTTAAATCCTGTCAGAATTTTGTGGTGCAGTGATAATATGGAAACACGTGAACCATTGTAACTGAGAATATGGTACTGTGACTGCCAGTATGTACATGCAAACCGCGTAATTTGTCAATAGAATTAGCTTTACATAAAATGCTAACTTTACTTACAAATTTTAAGATTGAAGCTATTAAACAAAATAAGTTTATTAGAAAATTATATAAAATCTTTGTACATCTTAGATCTTTATCTTGTTATCTCTAAAAGGGAAATTTTAAAATTTAAAAAAAATTTATGATTATGAAAATTCATTAAAATTAAGCGACAATTTTAAAAAATTCGATTGATATGCAGGATTAAAAAAATATGTAAGAATTTGTGGAAATCGCGCCCATCCCTAGGTTTTCCATGTTATTCCCATTCCCTCTCATCCTGATTGTTCTTACATTAATCCCACTCCTTCCGGTTCCCTAAGGTGTTTACTTTGAACCTCTAGTAGACACCCCGTAATTTTTGTGTCTAGTAGTGTCATGTGTTCATTCAGACTTTTCTAAAAACAATGGCTTTCGTTCGTATAATTGCTCAGAATGCTCAGATAAATGGTTGTTAAGAAATTTATTCAGTGTTTCGCCACTTAATGTATTTCAGAGCATATTTCTGTAAAAAACAGTTATTTACTGAAAAAGATTTCATTGTTTCGACAAAGGTTAAGGTTAATAGAAAATAATAATAAATAGTGAACAGTCTATTTAAGTTGTTTATTTCGGTGCAACAATGTCTTCACTAAATAATATAGTTATTTTCATTGGATATTTGAGATTAATTTTTAATTAATAAAATTTAGTCTGAAAACAACGATTATGTTTAATTAAAATTAAAAAAGATTCCGAGTAATACTGGTATTTACTCAAAAATCAAGAAAAGCATTTCGTTTTATTATATAATTTATTAATTCTGTTAAATTTATTAAAAAATTTTATTATTACCAAATTGTCCGACAGAGTTATCACCTAAAGAATAAACGCGCTTATCTTTATCGAGACATAACATGATAATTCCCACAAACATTACTTTGAATTTCTTCAATTAATAACTCATTTATAGGTTTTAGACCTTGTATTGTACTATCCATGTGATCACAAACTCTTAAAGCGTATACTTTTTCACCTTGAGAGACAAAAATAGTTTACTCATCCATTTCTTGAATTATTGCTATTAATTTGCATTTATTTGACATTTTAAAATCACGTTTATCATATTTATGCCATTTTTGTTTAAAAATATTATATTAAGTGATATTTTTGTTCTCATTTTTGTTGTAATTAGAAGAATGAATGCAACTTAATATTTGATCACAATCAGGTCTGTCTTTTGGAACATATGAAACGCATTGCAAACACAACTGTTTAGAATTTTCATATATTGATTGAAATTTGAGATCATTTTCATTTGGTTCACTAAATAAAATTAATTTTTACTAAAATAAAACATTAAAATCTGTTTTATCAAATAATTTTGAAAACGAAAACATTATTTTAATAAATATAAACTGTTATTAAAATGAATTGTTTAATGATATTTTATCTTTGATTTAAATAATGTATTTTCATTTTTAGATAGAGTGATCTTTTTTGGATTTAGAATAGTATTATTTAATTTATTTTAAACAATTTCACAATAAATAATCTCAATTATAAATAACTTTCCTATTTTTTTTACTATAATAACTGCTAAACTGAACTAAATAAGATAGCTGCTAAACACGTGCCATGAACTCGCTTCTACAAGAAGCTTCGTTTGATAACTTATTAGCTTGATCCTTCGGCAACGGAATAATATAGCTGAATAGCACGTGCCATGAACTCGCTTCCACTTGTAGTTCCGTTAAATCACTTTTTGAACTTGATCCAGCCGTCACAAAATAAGATAGCAAGTTAGCAAGTGCCATGAACTCGCTTCTACAAGGAGCACCGTTTTATCACATCTTGAGCTTGATCCAGCGACATGAAATAAGCTGCTAAACACGTGTTATGAACTCGCTTCTAATTGGAGCACCGTTAGATCACGTCTTAAGCTTGATCCATCGGCCTCTTATTATGATAGATGAGTAGCACGTGCCATGAACTCTCTTTCACTAGGAGCATTGTACAATCACTTCATGAGCTTGATCCTGTGGTCACGGAAGAAAACAGTTGATTAGCACGTGCCATGAACTCGCTTCTACTAGGAACACTTTTGAACACGTATTAAGCTTGATCTTTCGGCAACGGAATAAGATAGCTGCTTAACACATGAACTCGCTTTCACTAGGAGAAACGTTTGAAAAGTTCATTAGCTTGATCCAGCGGTCATAGAAAATGATAGCTGATTAACACGTGCCATGAACTCGCTTCCAATAGGAGCACCGTTTAATCACTTCTTGAACATGATCCAGCGGTTACGCAATAAGATAGCTGATTAACATGTGCCATGACCTCGCTTCTACTAGGAACACGCTTTGATCAATTTTTGAGCTTTATTAAGCGACTTGAAATAAGATAGCTGATAAGAACGTGCTATGAACTCGCTTTCACTAGGAGCAACGTTTGAAAAGTTCATTGGCTTGATCCAGCGGCCATAGAAAATGGTAGCTGGTTAACACGTGCCATAAACTCGCTTCTACTAGGAGCACCGTTTGATCACTCATAAGCTTGATCCAGCGGCCACGGAAGAAATTAGTTGATTAGCACGTGCCATGAACTCGCTTCCACTAGGAACACCTTTTGGCGGGAAGTGATTTCAAGAAGTGATTAAACGATTCTCCTATTTGAAGTGAGTTCATGGCACGTGTTAAGCAGCTATCTTCTTTAGTGGCCGCTGGATCATGCTCAAGATGTGATCAAACGATGCTCCTTGTAGAAGCGAGTTTTTTCAAACAAAAGATTATTTTTTATGTAAAAATCCCTGCTTTAGTCATCAAGTAAGGCAATGTCAATTAACGCAAGAACAAAGTGAAATAGTATTAATTCTATTGAATAGCTTTTCTGGATTACAATCATTATATGATATTTAGACATCCATTTTCAATTGTGAAATACTAAGAACATTAAAATATTTTATCAGCATTTGCATCGATTATAGCAAACACTGACATAAATGTTTTCACATAGAGTTTTCGTAACTAGAATTCATGTATGTTTTTCTATCATAGAATTGATCTCTACTATTAACCTTTTTTCCACAAATTTATTTTTACGATAAAGATAATGAAACATACAATCGTTTAAATAAAGGTGTATTAATAGTAGAATAAATAAGATATTATGAACCATTCTTCAAAATTAAAGAGTTGGCTAAAAAATTTGGTGTATATTTTGCAAATATTTCATTAAACGACGTGAAATCAGTTATAGTCGGACTTCTAATCACTTGATCACCACATTTACCCCAAATATAATAATTTCCTGTTTGAGACAAACCAGCGCTGATATGCGAATTCCAATGACACGAAATATCAACAAATTTTATAGTTGTGTCAATTT
>JAQIVF010001796.1:0-12741 GCA_034698365.1 Steganacarus magnus | reverse complement strand
AAAATATCTGAATTTATAAAAGATTTTAAATTAATGTAGAGGTAAAATAATTGTATTAATGCACTAATAATAAAATTAAAAATTTTTTATTTGTTTTTAAAAACTTTTATGTATATTGAAATAAACAAGTTATTTTATATAATTAAAAATAATTTAAATATGTTCTAATAGACGAAATAATAAAACAACACTTGTTTTTTCATTTACAAAATTAATAAGATCATCGGTTATCGTCTTTTATATATACGGTAATTGAATTTAAGTTGCGCTTATTAACAGTAAAGTTGTCGCCGGTTTGACACTTGTCTAACCCACCCGAACCGCAAAAATCTTTTTTAAAAAGTTACCGAACGGCTAAAACGCAGTTTAAGCCGCCAAACCGCCAGCTAATAAATTATTGCTTAAAACTCTCATAATATGCAAAAATACATACATTTTTCAGAAAATTTTAAATCTCATAAACTACTTTAGACGAATTGAAACTTATTTGGATTATAAATAAATAAATATTCTTATTTGAAAGTTTTTCAAATAGTTGAAAAAGAATTAATTATACTTATTTACATATTTTTTCTTGAGAAATTTAGCCATTTTGTATGTTTTCTTCCTTTGGCGGTTTTGCGGTTTAACCGCGGTTTTAACCTCGAAAATTAATGAAACAAAAACCTCTCATTTGACAAAGTTGTCGGTTTTAACCTCGGTTAAACCGAACCGACGACAACTTTAATTAACAGCAACAAAAAGTATCGGATTGAAAAAAATTGTTTTATTTTCTTCAACTTTTGATTTGAATACAATTGATAAAATGTTTTCTTTATTTTTTCCATGAATTGAACTTTTTATTATATCCAGATTATTAATAAAGTTGTGTGATTCTTTAAAAGTTATTGGTTAATTGATGTTTGTTCTAATTCTGAACTGATAAAAGGTATATTCAAAATATTATTTAATTTTTTATTTTCATAATTCACTACCTGTTATTGTGCGCTGGTATATATTAGAGTAGCACAAATAGCAGTTATTACTTAATATATATTTCAATGCTGAATATATTATTAGAAAATTTGAGTGAAAAATTGGGCAGAGATTAAACCTTACAGTACGAATTTCAAAAATCGATTGAAAATTATTACTGAATGTGCTTTATTTATATTCAACTTTTTAATGCTTAGTCATAGCATTTTCAGTGCTAAAATATTAGAAAATTTTAAAAGGATTTGAGCTTGACAAAATTAAAGTGAATTTTGAAATTTCTAGTACTTTCCTTACTATATTCAGTGCAAAAGCTTAAGTAGAACTTTATTTGAAATATAAACTCCTAGAACTGTCCATAGTATATTCAGTAGCACTTTAATGGGTAGCACTTTTATAGTTATCACTTAGCACTTTAATTGTTAGCAATTGCATGCGGCAATACTTTGCAAAAAATAGCTAATGGGCAGCGCCAGCTGATTTCAATGATGTCAATGATGTCAATGATGTCAATGATGTCAATGATGTTAATGATGTCAATGATGTCAATCCACCGTATACACCCATACCAGCATTATAATGTTGCTGCTGGTGTTGTTGTTGCCCAATAGCAGTTGTCGGATACAACGGAATCACGGTTTGCAAAACTGGCTGTGTGTTGTCTGTATAGTGACCATCGGGTGCGCACTCATTTGCGCTCGAGATCTGTGCAGGTCTCTAGCGAACAAAAACGCCAGTATTGTGATAGCGAGGCCTATCAAATACAAGACATAATACTTGAATGTGTGCTCAGAAACGAGAACAATGTGCAGATTGACATCAGTATCGCGAACGTTAGTGTCATAAACAGGTGTTCTTTATATGCGCCAATCAGACCAAACGAGTAGACAATTATCGCAAATATTGCGATTATTATCATAAATTGTGAATTATCAATTATCATAATCGTTAATTGTGATTATTTTGTGATAATAAAACTTATAGTTGTCTGTTAAGTATGTATTGATTACCGATATATAATAGCATAGCATTATAGCATTATCAACTCAATTATGAAAAACAGTTATAAAAATATTCTATGTGTTCCAAAATGTTCTGTACGAAAATTTAATGGTTTCGCGAAAATTCAGATAATTTTGCTCACTTTCTTTAGATTATACACTAAAAAATATACGTTTACCGAACATATACCGAACTAAAGTTTCTAAACTCAACTCTAAGATATGCTGCGCATAAAATTTCATTGTATTTACATTAGTGATTACAAATTGTCAGTTAAATCTAATGATACTTATTCTCTGGAAGACTTAATCACTAATGAGTTCTTAACACGTCAAATGAGTTATATTTTATAGATCTTTACTTAAAACGCAAATAATATATAATATTATTATTGTTGGTTTAGCAGTCAATAACGGAATACGTGTTTCATTATTATGGCTCACGTGTGGAGTAGTATTGAAATTTATAATAGAATTAAACGCAAGTTAATTAACACATCAGACTATAGAACATGTTTCAAACGCATCGAATCATACATCGAAAGCAGTCATTTGTTGGGCACTTAAACGTTGGCTGACTATTGCACAGCAAAGCAATCGAAACGAGGAATGATCTATTCGTCGATTCTAACGACACTGTCTCTAATACTGGTATTGCGATCGTTAGTAATCATTGTGTTTCGAAGCGATATGGTTTGGAGAGTATGCGGTGAAATCGTGCAATCATTGTCACCTCACCTCGTATTGTTCATTCATCTGTCACTGTTCTTCACTATGTATTCGATGAGAGTTTTCATACTAATCAGTTATCAAACTGATGCGCAAACGATTGCTAAGTCACCACTAATTAAAGAATCATATAACGATATGTCGAATTTAGACTCAAATTTTAGAAGCAATAAATATTTGCGTAAATATCACACTGCTCTTAGTATAATGTCTTATATTTTACCACTGGTACCAATCCACAAAATTGTCATAATATCAGTCTATGGCTATACGTCGATGGATGCATTGCTTTACGATCGCTTATACAACACTACATGGTATTCTTTACCGATTCTGTTATTCTGGTTTCTCCTCAACTCAGTCACAATTTACTACGTGGTTGGCGCTGGGTTTTTGAGCCATGTTTTGGCGTTTATCTTAACACGATATATCCTCTACAGAGTGAGACAAATGCGTGATGACATCGATTCGATTTCTCGAAGCTTTAACCGAAACACTGCACGCATGTCTGAAACGACAAATCGATTGAAGCGACAGTCAATTGAGTACACGAATAACAGTGAATTACTGTGCATAAGAGTTCGTAATGTTTATAATAATAATAATCGATGTCTTAATAGACATAAACGTGAATTGAGTAAGTTTTTAAAATTTTTATTTAAATATAACTTTTAAACATTTCAGTGTTGAACGCAGCGAATGATCTGTTAGTGAAATACCTGATCGGTGAACACAACAAGTGTTGCCAACTGGTGGAGCAGTTCAATCGAATTGTGAAGTTCAAGCTATTGATCACGTATTACGTGAGCATAATGATACTGTCAACCGTTCTGATGACGTTACTCGAGGCTGAAGTTAACTATAAATTTCGCTTAATTTCGTTGGGAATCATTATTATTATCTATTCGTTTCCCTTGTTTATCGTTTACTTTTCTCTTCAATTTCTACTGTGATTCACTCCACTCATAAGTTATTGAGTTTCTTTCTCGCAAACCATTTTTCGCGAAATACAAGTTTCGATTTGTATTCGAAACTCGATAACATTCTCATAAGAATGTCTCGAAACAATATTGGTTTCACAATGTATGACTGTTTCACGTTAACTCAGTTCGAGGCCCTATTTTTCTTACTAAACTTAATCAGTTTCTATATTCTTATGTGTAACATCATTTATGGGTATTCTGCATATTAATGGCGGCAACAATGCTTATTTTTAATAGATGTTTTCAAAGAGAGAATAATGTTTATAGAAAAATTTTATTTTATTGTTATCACGAATCAATAAAGCATTGTGAAAACATTAATAATTTTGATCGGTATTAATAGGTTTGGTTGCATTACAGCTTATTGTATTGTGTTTTATTGTTGGTACTTTAATAAATTACCTTTTATGCAACAATTATTTACTGCAACTATTGTTGCCGCACTTAATCTGCAGGAATCCCTCGTTAACTTCTAGTTATCAAGAAATCTTATTCGATTATAAATTAGATATTCAATTAATTTTGCCGATTTTTGTTTATATTATTAATTTGTTTTAATACTAGTATGCTTTGATATATGATTTAAACGAACTTTGAAATAGTAATTCTTCTCAAAATTCCGATCATTATCTAATAATTTAATAAATTTAGCTTTTCATTACGTTCTAAACGTGATTTAATACTTTATTGAATTTTTATATTTTTTAAAAATGAATTAAATCTTAAAATCCATTTAAAATATCACTTATTATAAGATATTAAAAAATGATGTCATTATCTCTAAATTTTTCAACGATAAAACAGTTTAACTTAAGATAATAAATAACTTTACCTCTTTATAGAATTTATACTGATTTCACTGTCGTTCAGTAACAAATTTCTGATAACTTTCTCGTGATTGTTAGCGATAACGAAAAACATTTTCACATTTACCGGTCAATAAATTAATTAATGCAATAATATTTATTACTAGTTATTTTCATCATTATTAAATAATTTATTCAAACACCTAATAATACTCTTTAAATTCTTTTCTGATAACTTTCACATATGATTCTATTAAATATAATTAGTTGTGTATCAGTTAAGGGAAGTAAGCGATCATTTTTATAGTTTTTCAGAAATATACGTAATCAAAGAAAAAGAGAGTCATTTGAATTCTTTTATATACCTTTTATCAGTTCAGAATTAGTACAAACATCAATTAACCAATAACTTTTAAAGAATCACACAACTTTATTATTAATCTGGATATAATAAAAAGCTCAATTCATGGAAAAAATAAAGAAAACATTTTAAGAATTGTATCCAAATCAAAAGTTGAAGAAAATAAAACGATTTCTTTCAATCCAATACTTTTTGTTGCTGTAAATAAACGTAACGTAAATTCAATCACCGTATATATAAAAGACGATAACCAGTGATCTTATTAATTTTGTAAATGAAAAAACAAGTGTTGTTTTATTATTTCGTCCATTAGAACATATTTAATTTATTTGTAATTATATTTCAATATACATAAAAGTTTTTAAAAACAAATAAATAATTAAATTTTATTATTAGTGCATTAATACAATTATTTTACCTCTACATTAATTTAAAATCTTTTATAAATTCAGATATTTTTAAAAATCACTAATTAGTTTAAATATAAAAACCAAATAATGACAATCAAATGTTCCACGCATTTTGAAGAAAATGACAGACATGTGAAAACACAACTGAAGAAAGTTCAACATCTGATACCGATTCTGAAGTAAAAAGAGTTTTGTTGAATCTTATTGTATTTTCTAGATCTTTATTTTTATTAATAAAAAATGATTTTCTTAAAGTCTTAAGTTTCTAGAATGTCAGCAGTTAGTCCGAAGAAC
Source organism: Steganacarus magnus (assembly GCA_034698365.1). Classification (NCBI taxonomy): domain Eukaryota; kingdom Metazoa; phylum Arthropoda; class Arachnida; order Sarcoptiformes; family Steganacaridae; genus Steganacarus; species Steganacarus magnus. Next base: position 7,185 of record JAQIVF010001796.1, on the reverse strand, counting down.
GCTTGGTATTAGTATATTAATGTTAAAAAATGTAATATGTATTTGGTTTCTAGCATTAACATTGCTCACAAATAAGCACAAACCTAAGCATTTGTTTAGATTATTCTATTATTTAGACCGAACTAAACCTTAACCTATATGTTCCTAAATATTTTCAAATAAACAGCACACAAACATTATTTAAATAGTAAATATTTAAATAAAAATGGTGTTTTTCGCTGCAATAATAAAACAAGCACGAACATACATAATGGCTCACTTTGATCAACATATCTGGTATTAAATTAATTTTGAAAGAGTATAGATTACAATTTGTTGAATAAACCTTTTAGAAAAATAATATAAAAGGAAACAAATACACATAAGTTTTCGCAGCTAACAATACTATCTATTATTTAAACCAAAAATTTTCTTAATTAAAATTTTTAATTTAAAAATCATTGTTGTGAATAGTACTTAAGAGAGTGCACACAAAAATTTGTTTCAGTCAGTGTTCATCAATCGAACAGTGAACATCACAAATATTTATGCAGCCAACAATTTAAGACAAAATTTTTAGGAGATTGTTGTTAATTTTTTTCTCAACTATACATTCTTTATAATACGAAATGTTTAAACAAAAAATTTTCTTAACTTAAAAATATTGTTTAGAAAAATAAATTAATACAAAATGATAAACATATCTGATAATAGTGTAAATTTTGTAAGCTTTAGATTGAAAATGTTGAAAAAACATTGTTTAGAAAAATAAGTTAAAAGGAAACGATACAAATAAATTTTCTCTGCTAACAATACTATCAATTATTTAAACCAAAAATTTTCTAAACTTAAAAATCATTGTTGTGAATAGTACTTCAATGAGTGCACACAAAAAATAGTTTCAGTCTGTGTTCAGCACTCGAACAGTGAACATCACAAGCATTTATGCGGCCAACAATTTAAGCAAATATTTTTTAGAACATTGTTGTTAAAAGTTTTCTCAACTATTCATACTTTATATTACGAATTGTTTAAACAAAAACTTGTTCGAATATTGTTTAGAAAAATAAATTAATACGAAAAACTTTTTTCATCTAACAATATAAATCTAACTAATTAAACTAAAAATATTGTTATTTTTCAGACACAAAAGCCTCCTATAATTAAATTTTTTCAGTTAAAAAAGCCTCCTATCTTAAAATTTTTTCACAAAAAAAGCCTCCTATCAATAAAATTTTTCACCAAAAAAGCCTCCTATAATTAAACTTTTTCACCAAAAAAAGCCTCCTATCATAAAAATTTTTTCACCAAAAAAAGCCTCCTATCAATAAAATTTTTCACCAAAAAAGCCTCCTATCATAAAAATTTTTTCACAAAAAAAGCCTCCTATCAATAAAATTTTTCACCAAAAAAGCCTCCTATAATTAAATTTTTTCAGTTAAAAAAGCCTCCTATCAATAAATTTTTTCACCAAAAAAGCCTCCTATCTTAAAAATTTTTACATAAAAAAAAGCCTCCTATCCTGTCTACAGACGGACGGACAGACAGACATGTCAAATCCAATAGCTCATTGATAAAATCAAAGTGAGCTAAAAATTCCAGAATTTAAGAATTTTATGATTTTTATTTTAAAAACAATATTAGTATAATGATCAAAATTAATTAGAAATATTAGATTTTTTATTGGATTTGGAATCATTATTAGATTTTCTGTTGAGATTGATATGGAATTGGAATGACAGCTTACAGAGTTGGGTGAGAATGGGATAAAAATTTTCACTGATTTCAATCCTCTAGTACGAAAATCTTATGTATTTGTTTTGTAAATGCGTTCAGATTTTGGTTCTACATTTCATTTCGTCTCTCCTCTCGCTCTCTCTCTCTCTCTCATCTTCGCTCAAGAGTAATACAAATATTGAGTGCATTTACGTTTGATCGCGAGGCGTATTGAAGAATATTATAGATACTAACTTATAGCACACACACACATATTGCATTCACATCATATGATGTTGTTATGTGGACAAAATAGCTATCATCTCAACAACTCATACCGTGAGTGCATAGATGTGGCATTCAGAGCACACACATTCGTGTAACACATTTTTGTTACATCAAAATAAATAGCTAAACACACAGTTGGGGACATAATACACGATTTTCTTGTCATTACGCGATATCTCATTAGAATATGTCACTTCATTTTTGAAGTTGGATTGAAAAGCATTAATTAAAACTAAATTTCTTAATCGAAAATAACAATAATAAATTTTTATGCAATGGTTTTACAAGCATTTTGTGTGACACTAATCTGTCGAGTGTTTAAACATTAATCAATACATTCATTTGCGAAAACGCAATGAATATTTTGTGAATCAATCTTTTGTTTAATTATCATATTTTCTCATTTATGCCATAGAAAGCGAAGCATTTAATACTTATTTTCTGTGACATATTTACTTTTCCTCAAGGATTCTTGGGTTTTTTATGTGTAAAAAGTGAAAAAAAACTGAATGCTTGTGATTATTAAACATTTCATATTTTTTTGCTAACCATTAATCTTAAAACTGACGCGTAAATATATGTATGTGGTTTAAAAAAAATATGAAAATTGGCAGAAAACTGCAATGCAAAGGAGAGAGCGATCCCTCAAATGTGAGACCACCTGCAACAGTAAGCATTTTTCAAACAAACAAATTGACATTCAAGTAGATATGGAGAGAAGAAAAAAAAATAAAACATGCAGAACACGATTCTCCAAAAACATAAAAACAGTCACTTTGTAAACAATCAACTTTGTGTGATACCACGAGATGTAACATAATTCTCCTAAGCTTTCGAGGGGTTCAACAACAACAAACGCAAGCAATCTATTGAGGAGAGAAAAAGTGGCCATACGTACTATTTATACTGTACAGCACAATGAATTTTTCTTTATAAATAAAGGCGCCTAAAACTTTTTTATTTGAAACTACGCTTCATTACCGTTTTGTTGGTTGGAGGCGGTTAACGCTGACCTTGAATGTGTGTAAAGTTAATATTGAATAAAAGTTATTTTTGAATAGCGAATAGTTTGGGTTGAAGGCGATCAGTGAATGAAATCTGAGCCGCAACCAACTAAGGGTTTGACAGTGATAAGTGTCTGGTCATTAAGCACACGGACGCGCAAAAAATAGTATAGCATGGTATTGTATGGTATTGGCGTCGCTTCTCGCTGTTGAGCGTATTTAACACAACTGACACTGTTATGTCAGTCTACGTTCTGCGGATCAATAAATAAAACAGCTTTTGATGACTATAAAGAAAATTATTTATCCGCCAACAGATGGAGAATAGTATCTCGAAATATGATCATATGAGTCGAGATTTCTTTTTTAAAAAAACTTTTCCGACAGAAGTAAAAAGTTCGAATTAATTGTATTGCATAGAGAATTGCAAATACAGTTTATTTTAACGATCAAATATTCTTATTTCATCAAAAAATAGCGTTTAAGCAAATCTAATATTTATTGAGTTTCAGCGATTGAAATAAAACTGTACATACAATTCGATTGAATATTCAAGAAGAAAAAAGAAAGTACTGCACAGTACAATATGAAAAATAAATGAATAGTCAAACATTTCAGTTGTGTATTGATTTTTCTTCGTAGCATTCATTTGCTATTATGATATAAAAGAGTAGCACACTATTGATATAATAAATTTTTTATCTCCTGCTGAGCAATAAGCTTGTGTAAACTCCGAAAAAAAGAGAAATTAATAAAAGTAAAGTGAAACTTTTACAAATATTAAGCAATATTAAAAAAAATTTTCGTCTAATCTTACCCATCTATATCCATGTAAGAAATATAACATAGAATCTAAGCTTTCACTAACTTATCGCCAAAACTAACGTAAAAATATTATATATATATCTCGTATTTTTCTTATTTAAACAGAGTAATGATCAGATTTAGCGTAAAGTTTGTTTTGAGCTTAGATTTATAACAAAGTTTGCTAATGGTAAGAGTAATAGGAAGCAAAGACGATTGTGGTCATCCAATTTTCTTATGCCAGTCTCAACTTTCGTTAGTATTAAAAAAATCGAGTTCGCAATTATCTACACAAAAATGTTCGATACCCAAACAAGTAGAGAGAAGGGAAAAGCAAACTGTAGCGTGAAGAGTATCTTTAGCACGACTTAAGTTTCATGCTATTGAAAACTGTGCGCTGCACTGGTAAACACAACATACGGCTGCAATTTCAGCACCACTGATCCAGTCAGGGATTTCGTTTGCAGAGAGAAGAGAGAGAGAGAGAGAGAGAGAGAGAGAACGAATTTATAGTAGAGATGATATTAAACAACGATTTTCTTGAATATCTTGTTTGGCATAACATAAACGATTACTCTCCTTATCGACCTTTGCATCGAAAAAATCTTTTATGGTTGTAATTATAATGCGCAGTATATTGAAATCAATAGAAATGTAAATTTTGCGAAAAGAGAGAAAATAATTTAACGATATTTACAGCTCTATAGTTAGTATCTTCAATAATTAAATCATAATAAATAATTTAAGTAAATTGATGATAACAGTGAAAGACTCGAATCAGGCAAATGGGAGGTAATAGTTGTTGTCAGTTGAATACCTGAAAATGTAAAAGCAAATACTGGAATCGGTTTCGCGAGGGAGAAGCCAATCAAAAAGCGATTAAGGGGTGGATAAGATGGAAATACAGTAGGGATATATCACGAATGCTTAAAAAGAGCTGAAAAGAATCAGCCGTCGGGATTTAGGCTCCCAAATGCAATCATTTGCAAACAACCAAAGTTAGTAAAAAGTAAGAGAGAGTGAGAGAGAGAAAAAATAACAGTAGAGATTATTATGAGACATATCTTACGCGTTTTGCTAGATTTTGTTGCACAGCTCTTCTTCGGGTAATAACGCGTTTTGGGAACGCAATATTGATTTAAAACGAAACACATACACAGAAATAGTAAGCTGCACATCATTAAATTATAATTGACAGAAGAAAAATTGGTTTAACGATACAGAAAATTGCTTTCACGAAATAATCATTTTTAGTTTTTTTTACATTCGAAAACATAATCGAAAGTAATTATAGAAAATAGCAGAAAATTGTCTGAATTCATTATACGATAAAAATGATGAAAACCCAAATTAATATATTTCTTTGTGCAAAATTTTTAAAAATTAATAAATTTGTTAATTGAACGCAACGCTAAATACTTAATATTATTATATAAAGGATCGAATTCTCAACGAGTTTTCGAGAGCAATATATAAACTCGTGAAAAATGAGATGAGAGCGCAATCATTATATTGAAATTTATGCAAATATTTTCTCATTGATCTTATAATAATACGGCGTTTAAGACAATAATTGGATAGTAGTAGAAGAAGAGTATGACTAACGGTTAGCGTGAAGTAATGACAAGCGTGTACCGCTAATTCTTCGCATAAAACTACTGTCACGGTTTTTTTGAAATGCGGTTTTTATTAAAATGCCATCAAAACTATAACCGAAAAGCATTAATTTTATTTTCAACTGAAGAAAAAAAATCATCGGAGAAATAACGGCACCACTCTTTCTTATAAAGAGTTTTTGCACTATTTATAGTTAGTTTAACGGCGTTATGACATCATTGATTGTATGCATCACTTGAGAGATGCTCTCGCACTGCGATCTCCTCTAAACATTTGTTGCGAAAAGCCGCTAAAGGATTATTATTTGCTTTCATATTTCTAATATAACATTACGCCTAACGGTTTTAAATATTCTTTTGTGAGGCCAGAAATCAAAATAACTAATAATAACCGCGATAACAGACAACAATGGATATAAATAGATTTTTTGATACACCAAATAAAAATGAGTAAAATAAATATACAATAACAGTAAGAACGAGAATAAAAAAAGGAGAGGAGAAAAATGTCATTTACAGAGTGAGGGGGAAATGAAAATTCAATAATAGTTGCAAATATATATTAAATATATTTGCCAAACGAGCGCTGTTATTAGGTATGCAAATGTAATATAATTTGAATTGCACGGCTAATAAACACTGAGCAAGAGTGACACTTGAAATTTTAATTATGCTCAGCAAACGCCGTGGAAACAGTGTGTGTGAGTGTGTGTAAACTAAGTTAGAGATACAAACGAGCAAAAGTACATCATTATCGTAATCTAAAGTGAGAGATAAACTGGTGGATAAATCGTAAAAAAAGAGTGCTCCAATAAAATCTAATACTTTGTAAAATAGTTTTGCCAATAACACTACAACCATGGCAAACAACAAAAATGACATTTTTGAAGTAACTAAGGCGTGCAGTATTAGTCTATTGCTGGTCAAAAGAGGCTTATATATGATAAAAATTCATAATCCGATCATAATTTGCTTGAAAAGAATTTTTTTTCAACAAAAATACGAAAAATAAAGAAGAAAATAGCTTTATGGCAGAAGTTAAAAGAATTTTTATCATTCATCCAAATTGAGTTATGAAAAAAAGCAAAACTCATAAACGGGTCTCAGAGCTAATTAATAAATTTTTCTCTAACTGCTAAATATAAGTTTTTAAGCTGTACGACCAATTTATAATATTTATGATATAACTAACTATCGCGCGGAATATATGAGGCGAAAAGAAAGATTTGTGTAATAAAGCTTGCGTCTAAAATGGGCATATATGCCAACATTCACACGTCTTCTGAGAACCGCATCATTGCTGAGTGGAAAAACGCTGCTCGCAATAATGACGGTGGCGTGCATTAATATACAGTGTAATTCATTTATTATTTCAATGTTATTAAAGCGAAAACATAGGTTGTGCTATAAATGTCCGAAAGTTTTCCCGGGGTTCAAGTTTTAACGTTTGTAATACTATTTACTTGACGATTAAATAAATCATTTGGAATCGAGAGCTATTTATTTATTTATGTGTTTTGTAACAAACCATTTAAAATACCGAACAATTTATTACTATTTTATCAATAATGTATAAAGTTTGCATAGGGTTTGAACAAAGTTCTGTCCAAATATTCTGCAAAAGCTATAATATTATTATTATTATCGATGGTCATCCAAGTTATTACTTTTTCTATTTATTTTTTTTAAAAAATCTCTCTCATTTTTTCGGTCGAATCTCGCTGTGACAGTGAAAGTAATTTTTGGTCTTAAACAGCGCGTCTTATCGAATATATTTC
>JAQIVF010001795.1:0-12752 GCA_034698365.1 Steganacarus magnus | reverse complement strand
TCGAATTATACATATTTTAAGTTAGAAAAGTTAACCGGTTAACTCTAGTATAAATTTTAACTCTAACCGGTTAGAAAAGTTCTAACTTTTAACCTTAACTGCATCCAAAATTTAACATATCCGTAAATTTTAACTCGGTTAACCTTAACCGGTTAAAAGTTAACTGCTAAAATGCTCATCTCTACTGTAAGTGTCAGTAACAATAAATAACTTAATTATTGTTTAGGTTTAAATTTTTTTATATTAACCTTATTGTTGTATAAAGTTTGAAACTTAAGAAGATTATACATTAAAGAATCGCGCACTTACTTAAAAATACTTAAGAGAATTTAACATGATTTAACCTTTTTGAAAATATAATTTAATGACCGACTTTAAATGCATATTTTTTAGTAAATTTATTAAGTTACCGACTTTTTAATCAATATTTTAGAAAATTTACAGCAAAAATACGCGCGTTTTAATATATAATGGCCAACGAGATCAACAATTAAAAAACTGACACTCAAAGCACACTCTTACTTGGCTCCAAACCTCTGGGGGTATGCCTCAGAAATTCTAGGAGGGCGTCAAATCTCATCTGATTAGACGACACTTTTTTCTCATTTTGGCCAAAAATTATAGGGGCCTCAAAAACTCATCAGATTAAAACGACAATTTTTGAGGAGGGGGTCTAGTTTTCCCGATTTTCTAGAGGGGCGCAGACCCTGGAAAGACTGTCTAACTATGTTTATAATATTAAAAGTCCTATATTAGCTAATCTTATAATTAAGGAAATGTCCCTTTCTTTGATAAAAATTCTTTATCGCATACATAGTTTTCAGAATATATAATATTTTCTTTACAAATGGAAAACGATAGTAAAAAATAACTGTACAAAGCAACCAAACGTTAGATTTATTTCATGCTCTAATTGTTACTTAAGTACGAAACACAACTTCAAACTTACAAGAAAGTAATGGTTTATTGCTGGTATGGCTTACGAGTTAGCGTCTCGAGAAGATAATAAAAATTTGATTTAATTTTGAAGTTTATATAAGTAATAATTATCAAAAAAGATATTCAAGACGCACTCAATTCGCACAATTTCAGGTTTCAAAATAATTTTTCTTCCATAGAATTGCAAAATAATAGTTGTGTGGACCTGAAGTGGAATGATAAATGGTGCACAAAGAAAACTTGAAACCCTGTACTTGTATTTGATATGATTACTACTCTAATGAGAATTTCACAAATTGCCACAATTCAGTATTATTAGTCAATTTGAAAGTTTTATCGAAGCGAATTCGAAGCTACAAAACCTGCGTTAAATAAAAGTTTTATTTGTTATTTCGAGATAATTATTTTTTTTTATTTTTCAAATTACTATAAATTTATTTTAGTACAGTATTTTCTGTAACTTTAAAACAATCTAAAATTTTAAATCTTAAATCTTAAAACGATATTAATTTTTTATTGAAGCTGAAGAGATGGCGTTTTTTGTCTATAATGCGAGACGTCTGCACATTTTACTACAAAAATTCTTAAGAATCAAAGTTGAAACCAAAAAAAATGTAGAGTTTCCTAAAGATGAAGATCTATAGCACACATTTCATTTATACTAATAAATTTGATAAATTAGTGTAATAGAGATAATGGGAAACATAACTTATCACACATTATTAAACATTTTTTCTTAAATATTCAATAATGCACACAATTAATTATTGCGAGAGAAAAAAAATATTGTATATACATATACATGTTAGGAATAAATATATTCTCATTTCTGCATATTGTCGTAAATAACTCTTTGGTTATCGATATCACTGACAAAGTTATGTTTTTGCGCATTCAATATATTTCCGTTATTAAAGTTTATACGCTGAAGATCAACATAATAAGGCAATGGATTCATAGCCAACTCTGGACTGAGATGAGCGTCGTCTAAATGCTTGCTTTGATGCAGCATCTCATTCTCCGGATAAGGCATCGATATTGGCATCGGATTTAAGCTCGTTTGGTATGACTGGTGATTATGAGTAAGCGGTGGTGACTCAGTGTTAGCGATCACTTCAGACACCGGAATCATGTTTTGAATTGGATTATTATTGTTAATATTGATATTATCATTGATTTTCATTTGGAAGTCATTCGCATCTAACTGTTTGGGTGCGTTGTCAGCATTGTCAACATTGTCAGCGTTGTCAACATTGTCAGCGTTGTCAGCGTTGTCTGCATTATCGCCGTTGCATTTGCTCGCATCCAAGCATTTATCGTTATTATTATTATCTTCATTACCACTATATTCTTCATTTATCGCATCATTTTGTTTTATCGCATTATTGTCAGGTTTCTGACCGTTTTCCTCATTTCTCTCGTTCTCCTCATTTTTCTCTACTTTTTCTTCAGTTTTATCATTACTCTCTTCACTGTCATTATTCTCGTTTTGATCGCTGTCTTTCTCGGACGTGTCTTCCTTTGACTCTTCAGTTTCATCCTCGTCTTCATTTTCATTTTTTGCTTTTTCTTTAGAATCGTCGTTATTAGCGGAAGAATTTTCCGATTCTTCATTATTTTCTTTATTAGTTTTACTCTCATCTTCTGCGGGTTCAGCTTCAGCTTCAGCCTCAGTTTCCGCCTCTTCTTCTTCTTTCTTATCGCTATCGTCTTCACTTTCGTCCTCATTTTCATTTTTTGCTTTCGTTTCGCCATTCGCGTCACCATTTGTATCACCACTGTCTTCCTCGTCTTTCTCATCTTTTCCCGAATTATTTACCTTCTCTTCAGTATCTTTGCGAAACTTATCATTTTCTTTGTCGATCCTATTAAGAAAGTCGTCGTGACTTTGGAGAAAATCAGACGATGTTTTATACTCCGGTTCGGATTCATTTTCGAGATGATCAGCTTTTTGTGACACTTTTATGCTTTTCTTGTTCTCCGGTTTTTGTTCGCTCGGCTTTTCTGATTCAAATTCTGATTTAAAATTATTTTTGCCCTTAAACTGGTGATCATCGCCTTCTTCACCATAAACCTCTTCAGTCTGTTCCGGTTTCATTGGTTGAATGCTTACTTCAATTTCTTCGACTTCAGGCTTAATGTCGCTATTATCCACTTTGTCGCTGTGAAAACTGGTAAATTCTTTATCAAAATATCGCTCCAAGTCATCAGCGCTTATATCAACCTCTTTCTCAAAATTATTTGCTTTTTTGTTATTTTGATTTTTAACAGTTTTTGGTGCTTTCTTCTCTCCTTTCTCCACATTATCCGGTTTTGACAGCTCTTCTTCTTCTTCGTCATCGTATAATTTATTAGATAAGTCTTCTTGCATTAATCTTCGCAATTCATCCGATTTCTTTTGATACTCCTCGTGGTCTGAATTCTCAGTATTCTTCTTTGGTTTTTCAGACGTATCTTCTTCCTCTTCTCTCTCCCCCACTGGTTTAATCATGTCTTCATCGTCATCTTGTTTTGGTGGTGCCTCGTAATCGTCATAAAAGTCTTGTCTGTCCACTTTGGTTTGCTTTTGCTTTTTACGTGGTTTCTTAACGGGAGCCGAAGTCGTGAATTCTGGAGTTGTGTCGATAAGCGATAGCGAAGAAAAGTCGTCGTCATCAGATGGCATGATTGCGGTGAACTCTCTGATTAATGCCACTGTCTTTTTATATGGTTCTTTAGACCGTTTAATGTTGTTTGGCTTCTGTTGCTTTGGCGCACTCTTTTTGCTAACATTGTTTGACTCTTTCTTTTTCTTGATTGCATCACTTTTTTCAAGTGGAAATTCTTGTTGATTTTGTTTGAATATCAATGGTCGCACTGATATTGATTGATGCGAAAATTTTTGCTTTTGCTTGGCATTATGCTTGAGTTTATTCGGAGCGTCGCTCTTTGGGTGACTCTGAATGCGGTTGTTATTCCTGTTTTTATTGCCTATATTTTGATTATATTCGACTCGAGGCGATGGATGAGCGTTACTGTTGTGTAAATGCTTTCGCGGAATATGGTTTAGCATGTCGTTTATACTTGTTGGTAATTTTGCATTCTTTTTATTATATTGATAGCCACTACTCTTATGGTGATTGTATTTAGCAGTTGTACCAATACGTGGCTTTTGTACGCCTTTGTTATTCTGTTCACGAATGTTTGGCTGCTTCTCGAGTTTTTGATTGTTCTGATGAACATCTGATTTACTAAGATATAGATCTTTATTCCAATGACCATTTTGATTGTAATTTGATTTTATGTTTTGCTGATTTTTAGCCGCATTATTATTGTAAGTATTATATACTTGATTTCTGTCTTTATTATTAAATCTATTCAGTGGACCAGTTTGTAACAATTGATTTTTCGATTGATTTTGATGCTCGGATTTCTGCTGAGGATTTTTGTTATTGTTCTTTAGGTGAGCTTTAAAGTAGAATCTATCAGGATCTGTGGTGTCAGAAATTGTCTTCTTTTGCACGCTATGCGGTCCTCCCTCATTTATTATGGCGGAATGAGTATGAAAACGGTGAATCTCTTCGCTTTTTTTGTGATATTGTTCTTTATTCGGCTTATTTAGCAGATGTCCCGTACTATATTTAATGCGCTGCACATTTCGTGGTTTTGGCAAATGTTGTTGGTTTCGGTTTACGCTCTTTAGTCGGTTTACGCGATTCAGGCCAAAATAAGGATTTTCTCTATACGAAAAAAATTAGAATAAAAAATTTGTCTTTTCTAGTTTGAATGGTAAAAAAATTATTTTTGATATTGAAACAAATTGTTAGAATTTTCTCAAAGAAATAACTAGAACCGTTACGGTTCAACATGCAAATAGAGAATAACGATAGTAAATCAGTCAAAGAATAAATAACACGTGAGAATTTTAGCCAAAGGGAATAGTAAACCATTATAAACTACTTTTTTACCTATTCTAATATTTTTTTCAAAATTTGAAATCTGTATGCTCGTTAACAAATAAAATATATTAAATTATATTTACTTTTTTATTCAGTTTTCTTATAGTAAAAATATTCTTACTCATATCTAATACGAAATCGCTAACTTCTAAGGCTAAAAAAGTCTTGAAAATTTACTCATAATTTATATCTAACTTCAAAATGATTGCTTTAAATGGTTGATTACTAATTTTTCTTGAAAAAGAATATTAATATTAAAATTTACATTAGAAACTTTTTTTATAACAGTTATTACATTATTGTTTAATGAAATATAGAGTTGAAGTTTCATAACTTAATTCCGGTTTGAGATAGTTATCGGTTAGGAGTTGAAAATAAAGTAATTAGTTTAAAGAATATCGCTAAGATTAATGGTTTGGCTAAAACAGCAAAACAAAATTAATTTAAATTATTCTTACCCTCTTTGAAACGCTTGCGTATCTCGCAAATTATAATATTGCTCATCAACTTGATTATGATTGTCATCGTGCAGTAAATACGGTCTCGATCTTAACGTTGGCGGCGTTTCCGCGAAAATTTGTTTCGGTCTCACGTACTGATTATAAGCATCAGTGTACTGATGATACGCCGGACTATTAATTAATTTAGTCGGATATCTCGTCGTACGAATGTGATGATTCGAATTAATTTGACCGAAAACTTTAACACACAAAACAATGATATGCACATAAACATAGCAGTTATAATTAAAATACATTTTTAATAGTAAAAATAAATAATATTGCGATAAAGCAGTTGGCAATACAGACGTTGTTGAATAGGAGAAACGTCGATAATATTTTTAATCAAGGCATCAATGATGGGCACACAAATTAAGTCTCTATTGAGCTGTAGTCAATGCTCTCTTTCGCCTCGAGTAATGGAACAGATGGAAACTTAGTATGCAATTGATGGCATTAACTGAAGCGAGCGTTAGGTTAAACACAATAGTGAAATGAAAAGGAAAATCAATGAGAGAAGTAGAAAGAAAAACAACAATAATAAAAAAGGAAGAACTTCTCTTTCCAATACATATCTTTTTTATTACAGTAAACATAAAAATTAAAAGTCTATGAAATATTTGACGCGTGAAGTTTGTGCTGCACTGGAAATAAAAGTTGAGACGAGTGTATAAATCATTATTATATTAAACGAAATAAGAAGAAAAAAAAGAGTTTTTTTTGCTCATTGTTATTTGGCTCATCTAACCATATCTCATGCAAGTGTCGTTATGCTTCCTCTATCATCAAAAGCTAATTTTGTGCCGATTGTTGAAAAGTTAGTTTGACATGACATGTTAAAGTGATTTTTTGGTTAACTATATTCATTGGTTTGTAATACTGTAATGCACTTTTTCGTATTCAATCTCTTTCTTTATTATTTTTTGTGCACTTCTTTATTAAAAAAATATAGATTCCGCTCTCATGACCAAATCATTATTTACTTTTTATTAAAATTTTATATATTAAAAAACTAAATATTCTAAAAAGTTTTTATTTAAATACAGTATTTAGTAAAATAACATTTTATCGATTTCTAGCAGAGGGAGTAAAAAATGTGCAATGAATGTGAAATTTTTGAGCCATAAATTTAATAGAAAATGATACGATAACAAACTAATTAGTATTGGGACCAGTTTCGAAAAAATGTTAGGAAAATTGAAAGATTTTGCTAAGTATTTATCATACCCTGTTTCAAGATTGTAAATTAAAAATCTGATAATTTGACGCAATAGGGAGAGCATTCTAAGTTTTGCGAGTGTTCGCAACATATGCTGCTTCATTAACGTTATTAAGTGTTTTACCAATAAACTGTAACGAAAGTATCGATTTACTAAATGGAATCATTTTGGGACCAATTAATTATTACAGTATAGCATTATTGCTTGTGTTTTCAATATTAAGACTCGTTAATTTTTTTATTATCAAACAATTTTCGACTTAAATAACGATGAGTGATTAAACTTTTTGTTAAAGTGAGAAATTTGCAATAAAATATGCCAAAATTTGAGTATTAATGTTTCATTTAGTGAAAAGCTGGTTATCCCTGAGTTATACAATGGAAAAAAGTTTGAAAATTAGGGAAGGTCAAGTGACGAATTTATTTTATTATTTATTAATATTTCAAAAATTGGCTTTCAAATATAATTTTAAATACTGTAGCCTATAAATTTCAAATAATTCGAATGTAAAAGCTTAGAAAGAAAGTTCAATAAAGGTATACATAAAAATTTCATAAAGTTTCTGAGAACCAAAATATTAGAACCCGATGAGTTAGACCATCAATTGACAGATAAACATTCGAATTAAAAAGTACAAACTTAGTGAAAAGTTATTCTTAAATAAAATTATACATTATATTATTATTATTTTTTGTTCATTCTGTAATAACTTAGAAATACTGAATGTTTTTTGGAAGATTTTTATTCAAATAAAGCTAAAAATTAAATATATTTTACAGTTTTCAAAAATTGCTTCCTCAGTTGCTAATAAAAGATAAATAATTAATTAAACTAAGTTTACTGAAGACATTAAAAAAATTGAAAATACTTTGATAACGCAAACAGTTTTTTAATAACACGAAAGTTCTTTTTATATTTCCTAGACTTGTTAAGATAAAATTAGAAAATATTTCAAAAGAACTGAAGTGTCTTTATTGTTATAAGTGTCACAAACATATCACAATTAAGTGTAATTTACAGATGTATGACAAAAGCGGCAATAGTTTTTGTTTGTTTCCCTAAAACTACTGTATTACTGAACTAGAATTAAATAAAGTTAATGCTATACATAAAAGCTAGAATTCGACTCAAATAAATAATTCTTCTCTCTTTTTTTATTCGTAGTCACTCGATAAAACTTGTGTGCACGAAGTTTTTTCTTCTTTATTTCCAGTGCGCGTTTATATTTGTTTATGCACTTTATTAAGCTATTATTATTTCGGTGTATGAGTATATGGTATCATAAATTGTGAATTTAATAATTTTCAGATGTACACAATTGAAATTGTGTTTTTTTTATAAAAAAATGAGTCGTTTTTTACTGTATACTTATATAAAAGATAATTATTAAATATTTTTGATAAATGAACTTTTTATGAAGTTTGTAATATTCTTTTAAAAATTTTGACAATTTAATTCTTTGTTTAGCTATAGAATTATAAGATTTAGAAATCTGTCTGCAATCCTTCAATATTTCGATTTTAGCTATTTTTAAAAAAATGAGTATACACCGCATATAAGCGTACAGTATGAGTGGTGCTTTGAACAGTGATCTAAATCCATAATAGCCATCAATTGTCCTTTAATTAAACAGCGCTTTGTCACAATATTTCAACATCCGTGACAAAGCACTGTTTGTACACAGAAAGAGGTAGAGTTAAATAGGCAACAAAAGAGTTAGTTAAATCAAATCATGCGTGTAATTTAATAAGTTAACGCATAAACATTGTCAACTTTAAATGAATTAAATTTGTTGAATTTTATTTTAACAATTTAAAAAATAATTAATTTTTTAAAAAATTAACTATTAAAATTTATTTTCCTAGCGATTCTTGTCAATCATAATGTATTCAATATTTATCTAGGATTTTTTAAAATAAAAATTATCCCATTATACTGTACTGAATTTATTGGCCAAAAAGCATTGATAAAACGATGCGTAGAAAAACTTTTGCTCTTATCTTTTTGCTTCTCAACTAAACTCTTGCTCCCATAACTGCTTAATTCGATTTTCTTTTTTATCCATTTATCCAATTATCTTTTATCAATTTCTCCATCCATCCATCTCTCGATCTGCGTGTCTGTCCCGCACATCATTGGCAATGCACAGAAGTTAAGTCTAACGCGCTTTATGTGAAAGAGTATAGTCTGATATAAGTTTAGCACTTAATATAAGTGATTATATTTAGCAGACCTAATATACGCAAACATACTCATTATAATTGCGTTTACTTTACACAAAAACAAACAAAAAATTAATTTTACACAATTTAAAATTTAATTAGTGTTTTGAGAGAAATGATAATTATTTTTATTTTTGTTTTTTGTTAGATGGGAAACTGAAACAACAAAGTTCAATGACCTCCATATAAACAAACAAATGAAAATTGTATCAACGATGCTTATTTTCGCGGTGAAGACCTCTTGTGGTTTCGCATTAATTGCTACAATACTCTATAGTATATACCTATAACTCTAGACATCAATAATAAATACATTATATAAATAAATATTAAGCCGATATTTATTTATTTATTTGCGGAATGATATCTGATATCGAACTTTTTTTTTATTAAACTCTGCGAAACCATGGCTCACGTATTTGATAAGTTATGTGAACTCAAAACTAGTGATTAAACTTCTAGAATGGCATGAGTTTCTTTTTTTTTAAAAAACTTGCAGATACTTCTCTAAAAAATTTTCATCTCTATTATTATTATTGTCACAGTTATCTCCACTACTCCACTCTCTCAATGATGTTTTTTAGCCAACGCTCTCTTAAGTTCACGCTTCCCTGTTTTTTTCTTCAGCTCAACAACTCAGGGCTGAAATATTATAGATTTCATCAACAATTTATCAAAATGTTTGATGACTTTATATTTTTGTCATAATATATGACATGATTTATGCTGTCAATGACCACTTAATATACCATCTTAACGGAAAAATTGACACAACTATTTCCACCAATCATAAAAAAATTGAATGAAAAAAATTATGCGCCGAAAGTAAGTAAGAAAAATCTTTTTGATAGCAAACAAGCGATGCTTGTATTCGGTGTAATTTTGCTGTGCGCCTCAAACCGAATTATTACTCTTTTAAAACCTATTCAAATGGTAGATCATGTGTGTAATTATTATATTAAATTAATTCCAGTTACCACTAAATTTAGTGTATTGATTATTATCGTAGTTATAAAGTTATTAAAATCATTTTTTGGAACTCAATGATAACAAAATTGAATCTATAACTGTTACTTCAACCTATTTTTTTCTTAATTTTTTTTCATTTCTTAAAAGTAAGTAAAATCAGGGAAGAGTAAAGTTAATACAAAAAAATTCGCTTTAGTTAGCTTTTTTTGCGAAATAACCTAAAAGTTTACTTTGTACAGTATAGCTTTTAAAAGAATAAATAAACTATTTTAATAAGATATGCAAATAAAACATTAACTTTAATAGCTTTAATATTAAAAGAAGAAAGAGCACTGTAATTGCGCTATTGATTCATGAACTCCGGAGTTAGTTTGTGTTCCTTTATATTATAGTAAATGCTTTTGATAACAATTTCTTTTCTGCTGAGAGGAATAGTAGTATTTTAAAAACTGATCAAAAAATCAATCACATTCGCATTCTTCTCTCTCTTTTTTAGTTTATAGCGTTATATATATAATATTGTATATCGTATAAATAAGAGAAAACTCAAAATGCTTTTTGAGATTCTTAAAAGTAAAAATAAAAGTAGACGACGTTTTGTTTTTTTCAGATAAAGTTTGTGCAACTGTCAGCATCAAGTCATGCATGTCTTGTTTTGATATATTAATAAATTTCGGGCTAAACTCTCTTTCTCTAGTCTTTCTCCATATATATATGCGGCTATAATTTTTATTAAATTACAAATTGTGTGAATAACAGTCAAAAAAGTTCTTAAACTGAGTTAAAAACTTTTTTCAAAAAAAAAATAATATTTATATTTTGAAAATAAATAACTCTAAATTTTTTTATGCACTTTAATCAGATAAATATAAAACTCCTGATAAATTAAATGCTATTTATGGGAACTTATAATTAAATTTTTTCTTGCGTCTGATATAAGTTTTTCATCTAAAGACCAAATGAATCAAATGAATGGGCAACAGTAATCAACTAAAAATAAATTGCGTGCTATTTGATATTAATTATGTTCTTTAGCAGTGACTTCCCTATTAAATTGGCAAAATTGTTATCTATAGATATATTTAACAAAAGCGAGCAAAAAAAATTTAACGCTATCTACTCTTTTCAGCGCTCTCTTTGACACTAAATTAAGTTACGATAAAAACAACGGATGCGCACTGAATTGACCTTTTGATGAGATAAATAAAATCGGAGTAAGGCTCGCATCCCTAAGCTTACGAATTATAGTGCATAAGGAAGGGAAAGGAAGGGAAAAAAATGGAGAGAAGACTCAGCTCATTACTTACCAATCTCTTTAAAATAGCGTTTCATTCAATAAAAATCGGAGTAAAGCTTAGGATCATAGTTTTAAATAAAAATCCTTACAATCAAACAAAAAAAACGCTTTTTTTCTTACAGTATCGGATTTTATAATATGATAAACAATCAAAAATCAAATATGAGTGACAATTGTGCTAAAAATATTTTTCCGTTTAGTTTTTTCAAATAAATTTTTAGTTTTTTTGATCAAGTAATTTATTTGTTGGTATGATTAAAACATTGCAAAAATAACTCATTGGTACTAAACAGACACAGCGCTATTTTTTAATTTATAAAATTATAATATTACTCATAGGACAACAGCACCAGCAGCTCTACTCGCGGTAAGTATATATTTACTTTAGGAAGCGCTGCTTTCAATCTGAAAATAGTTGCCTGTTTAGTGTCTTCGCGATTTTTTTAATATTTTTCTAGCTATTAATATTAAAACCAAAAAAGTGCTTCAATTAATAATTAAATTTTTTTCTAGAATAAAGCGAATCGCAAAAAGATTCTATATTAAAACCTGAGAAAAATAGATAGAGTGAAATATTTTTCACATTTATTTATAATATTTAATACTCGTTTTTTTTACCACAAACAAAACAAAAAACTAAAACAAAAATAGAGAATAAAAGAATTGTAATTGCAATTTTGAAGTTATTGATTCGTGACGTATTTTAACTTTCACTAATATTATATCAAAAGGAATAAGTTTTTTAAGTGGTGAATAAGTTTTTCAAGACTAAACGGAAAAATCAATCACACAATCTATCTTTTATATTTAATGAGCTAATACATTGTGCGCTACACTTTTGTGTAAGTGTTACGCTCTACACTACACACACACACTGACTGTACTACACTACAGCTACTACTACTACTACTAGTATATGTTGTTTTTTCTTTATTATGTAACTAAAGCAAAATTTTATATTAAACTTCTTTTTTTTAGATTTTTGTTTCTTGTTCTATATAAACACAATAATTCGGAGTTGGCTTCAATCAAATACAGTTCTATGATTAAATAAGGAAAAAAGTTTAAGCAAAAATAAAGAAGAAGAAGAAGAGGAAAAAAAATCTTTTTAGGAAGAAACTGTACTGAAAATATTTTTCTTTTATTCACAAAACTGAACTTATTTTTATGTGAAATGTATATAGACTTTATAAAACGAAAATCTTTGCTTCCATTTGTTGAGCTTCCACTGCCGATGCTTGCATACGTACTGAACGAAACTTTTAGCGCAGCAAATAAATAAATAATTTTTAATTATTTGCTTTACGACCCAGATTTATGACTGTTATATTTTATTGAGTAAATCTAATAGAAAAGTAGTGCTTTTTTATTTATTAACTAATAAATAAAGCTTTAAACGTAAAATTTGAATTAAACTGTAATTCTTTTTAATTTTTTGTCGCAGTAATTAAGATTTTTCATTAAAATAGGTTAAATAGATTTTTTTATATCATTCAGATTAAACAGTTAAGTAGTTATAATTTAGATCTGTTCGATGCTATACGCTTACCAGTGACAAAAATAATTATAAAATTGATAGATGGAATATTCAAAACAAGATCGAAACGGTCATAATATCTGACTTCGTATTGAAATTTTTGTTAGATGTGGATATTATATTAAATTTA
>JAQIVF010001794.1:0-12753 GCA_034698365.1 Steganacarus magnus | reverse complement strand
AAAAGGTATTTCGTAGAAAAAAGTATTTGTCACCAAATTATTTGAGAAAAAATGAATAAGATATGCGTCTCTAAAAAATTGTCGGTAAAACATAACTAAATATGAATAATACTTCAATTATCAAGTATATAGCAGCAATCACAGCAAAACAAACAAAATAGAATGAATTTCATAGTTAAATAATTTAAGTGCCTTCAGTTTTATTTTTATTATTCACTTGACTTATAACTAATATCTCTGTGATTCTGTGTCATTCTTGACAAAAGGGAATAATCTAGTAAATCATTCGACAAAATAATAAAAACTGTTGCAAAGGATGTTTATGTTTATGATTTGCTTTTTCTTTTTGTTTTTTGCTGGTATTAAATAAACCAAATTTAAATAGATTTTAATACATTTAATTAAAACTGCGTAAAAATTATTTTTGAAAAAAAAATTATTAAATTGTTTATATCGATACAAAAGTATACTAAATTATAAAGATGTTCACAATAAATCTATTTGGTTTGTTAACAGTTTTTGTTTCGATGACCATTATTTTATGCGAAAATCCAATAATTATAATTTCAAGAATTACCAAAGTTGGGTCAACCACTGAAAGTACATTAAGTATATTCGATTTAACAATTACTCCAAATAATACACCAAATATTAATGAAGAAATATATATTGAATACAGCAATGTTATTAAATATATTGATTATAGTTTCGTAGACAATTCTGTTTATCTACTCTTTACCAAAGGTTTAGCACGAGTTAAAATGAATTCGATTAAATTCGCAAAATCAACTGAAATCGTTAGCAAAGAAAAGCTTGACGATGAGATGCAAGCATCATCGATGTGCTATGACTGGATTAATCGTTTAATGTATTTTAATATTCGCAGTTCATTATATGTTATTAAACTCGATAACTTCAAACTGCAGTATCTATTAAATACTACATTAGATGTGAATTCGAGAATAGCTATTAATCCAATTGACATGTTTATACTGTGGAGCAGAGGTAAACAGATTATTAAAGCCAATCAAGACGGAAGTGATTACAGAGTACTTTACGAAAGCAATCACACTTTTTTTTATGATATTACTATTGATTTTGAGTCGAAAAATATTTGGTTCACTAGTGCTAGGAATATATTTCTAATTGATTATTATGGAAAAAACCTCAAAATTTTCGGAAAATTTTCAGATGAAAAATCTATTCAAAGCATCGAAACCAGCGAATTAAATAAAATTAATGATATAGATGTCTATAAGCAATTTATACTCTTTACGGACAAAGTTAATCTTTACTTTCACAGCGTTTTGAAGAATTATAATTTATCATCTTTGAAAAATGTAGCTGAATCTATTCGGTTTGAAAGTCACTTTTTTGTGATGCATTCATCGCGTCAACCAAACCAAACCAATCGACAAGTGTGTGATCAATCAAAATGTTCGCACTTATGTCTACCGCTTCCCAATAATACGTATCGCTGTTTATGTCAGATTAATACAGTCAACACAGATACGCATTGCAATGAAAATGTAAGTTTTATTTTTATATTTTTCTCGAATATAATTTGCAACTTTATTGAAAACTCAAACTCAAGAAAATTTAAAACAATACAAAGACTTAATATTAACAATGAGCAGCTCCTAAACTCATATAAACCTCTCTGACTAGTATTATAAGAACTGATTTAAAAACAAAATGGTATTTGATTTTCGAATTACATAAAACAGGTTAACGTTTTTGATGAAATAATGGTAATATATTCGGATCGGAAAAAAGTTTCACTCATAAATATTAACTCATATCTTAAAAATAAACTGGAGAACTCAGCAGTGATATACGAGTTCAATAATTATACAAAAGTTAAGAACTTGTATTATAGTAGTGAAGCTAATATAATATTATGGTCAGTGAATTTTGAAACATATAATGCTTCGAATGAAAAATTATTAGTGTCTCCATTAAATAGAAACGCAAATAATTTGTTAGAACTAAACGACACAATAACACTGATCGGTGAATGCGATGATGTTCTCGGCTATGACTGGATTTACGATCTAATTTATATCAGAATTAATAATTCAATTGTTGTCTTTAATATAAATCACCCAAATCTTCAGTATGTAATCGCAGAATCTAATTCTACCATAACTAGTTTGGCAGTGAATCCAAATGAAAGCACTATATTTTGGACCGAAATAAAACGCATAGATTTCATTGTGATCTTTGTTGGATCGATTGTTAAAACAAGTCAAGATGGAAGTAATAGAATGACAATTATTGAAAAGAGAATTGTCTCGAATATTCTATATTTGACAATAGATTACTTTTCTCAAAGAATCTTATGGTTTGAATTAAACCAAAATTCTGCTACAAGTATACATTCTTCGGATTTTCTTGGAGGAAATATTAAAGTTTTATTTCATGAGGATTACAGAGCATTCTTTCCGATTTCGTTTAATATTTTTTAGAGATATTTGTACATTTTTGTTACGTTTAAGCATTTTCGGAAAGAAAATAAGTTTAAAGCAAATTTGCATCAATCAAAGTTAATTCGATATCCTTTAGATGAGGACACGAGTGATAATGATTTCGAAAGAATTGAGGTTTTATTTACAAACTCTGAGATGTCTTCAATGAAAATAATTGAATCGAGTCAACAGCCAATAAATACAATCAATAGATGCGTGAAATCGAATTGTACTCAACTTTGTATACCACACTCTATAATACAATACCGATGCGTTTGTCCTCGCAATCAAACATCATTGAGTGAAGAATGTATTGAAAGAGTGAGTGTCACGAGAAATTAAATAAATTGTTATTAATATATATATTTTGCATAATAGATCGCTTACACAACGTCTAATGTTTCGAATACCAACTATGAAAGTTCACAGTCAAAGTCTAATTCATTGCAAACAGCAATTATAATAATTGCCATTTTAGTTGGAGTTGTAATAGTATTAGTAATTAATATGACATACCGTTACTTTAAAACCAAGTACACTAAAAGCAACAAAATGCAACAAAAATCATTGGAAGTTGTTTATGACGACACAATCAATGATGAGAGTAATAGTTACGAAGCAATCAATTACGACGAAATAAATTTGGATGAGAATTATGAACAAATAGTTGACGTTTCGTTCAGCCCATACTTAGAGATCTTACCACCAAAAATCCGGATATACACCTAGATTTTAGCACCAGAACGTACCATTAATGCTGAATATTTTCCAATGAAATAATAATTTGAATTTACATTATTAGACAATAAGCGATTACAACGCGATTACAACGCGATTACAGCGCATAAATATAAATCAGTACTTTAGCAAAACTTTTGTTTTATTAATAGATTATTTATTGAGAATTTTTTTTAATTAAATAAATTAAAAATAATTTCGTGAATTTGTCAATAATTACATTCTTATTGCTTTAATGTATGTATTTGTATTATATTACATCTAAATCTTTTTACAACGAATATAACAACTTTTTAAAAAATTTAGTAATCAATTTATTTATCGGTTTTATAAAGAATCATAATCATCTGTAAATCTTCGGAATAACTTAATAATTAATTTCATCATTGATGACACCTTCTGGTGTTAAAATTACTATGTATGTGTGTTATGTGACGTGAGATCTGCTGTTTGTTTTTTTATTATTTTAATCTAAATTAATTTCGTTGTAATTGATTGCTTCGTTACCAATCATTCTCAACATTCAGTGTAGTGTAAACTTCCCAAACTGGTAGTGTAAACTCCAAAAAAAACCACTTATAATCATCTAAAATATTCACTTTATAGATTTAAATTTAAAATTACAATTTTATTTGTTCAGATAAATATTATAAAACATAATAATACATGTAATTTTACAATAAATTTTGTTATATTAAAGGTTTATCGCAATTAAATGATTAAACTAAAATTTCTAAATAATAAAATGAAAAAAATAATAAAATAGCACATGAAAGATAACTATTAAGATAATCAGAGCAATTCAAACAAATTGTATATTTTTAAAAGTATATTTGTATAATAAAGAGATATTAAATTCAGTAATTATTTCATTTCAAGATATTCAGTATTAATTTCATTTTCAGTGTTACTGATACGTTCTGGTGGTAATATCTCGGTGTATGTGCGGAACGAAACGTCAATTATTTGTTCATAATTCTCATCCAAATTGATTTCTTCGTAATTGATTGCTTCATAACCATCATTCTCAACATTCACTGTATCGTCATAAGCATTTTCCAGTGATATTTCTTGCAATTTCTCAGCTTTCAGTTTATTAATGAGTTTTGTTTTGAAGTAACGGTATGTCATAATAACAACCAATATTATTACAACTATAACTAAAATGGCAATTATAATAATTGCTGTTTGCAATGAATTAGACTGTGACTGTGAACTTTCAAAGTTAATGAACGAAACATTAGTCGTAATGTAAGAAATCTATTATTTAATAAATATATATATATATTAATAACAATTTCTGTGATTACATGTAACACTGCACTCACTCTTTCAATACATTCTTCACCCAACGTTATATGATTGCGAGGGCAAACGCATCGGTACTGAGATATGGAGTGTGGTATACAAAGATGAGTACACTTCGATTTCAAACATCTATTGATTGTATTTATTGGCTGTTGACTCGATTCAATTATTTTCATTTTTAATTTCTTAAATTTTGAAAATAAAACTTCAAATCTCATGGAATGTTTA
This sequence comes from Steganacarus magnus, assembly GCA_034698365.1. Lineage (NCBI taxonomy): Eukaryota > Metazoa > Arthropoda > Arachnida > Sarcoptiformes > Steganacaridae > Steganacarus > Steganacarus magnus. Next base: position 8,011 of record JAQIVF010001794.1, on the reverse strand, counting down.
TTACCACTTGTGTGCTCATCTAAAGGATATCGAATTATCGTTGACAGATACATCTTCTTTTCGTACTTCAAATCAACAATATATAAATATCGTTCAAATATCTCGAACGAAATCGGGTAGAATCGGGTGTATTCCTCATGATATAACACTTTAATATTTCCACCAAAAAAATCAGACGATTTAATAGTTGGAGATACTATTGTTGTAAAAACAAACCATAATAGTCTTTGGGAGAAGTAATCTATTGTCAAAAGTCTAAGTTTCCAGACACTAGTCTCATCAATAATTGTTGTTCTATTACTTCCATCTTGTTTTGATTTAAAAATCCATCCGAACACACCTAATCCTATTAATTTTGTTTCGCTCCAAAATATAGTGCTTTCAATTGGATTCACTGCCAAACTAGTAATATAATTATTAGTTTCTTTGATAGCATACTGAAGATTTGGTTGATTTATGTTAGAAACAACAATTGATTTATTAATTGCGATATAAATTAGATCATGAATCCAGTCATAGCCGAGAACATCATCGCATTCACCGATCAGTGTTATTGTGTCGTTTAGTTCTAACAAATTAGTTGCGTTTCTATTTAATGGAGACACAAATAATTTTCCTTTCCTATGACCGAATTTTTTAAGATACTGTGTCCAAAATAATATATTGGCTTCACTACTGTAATACAAGTTCTTAAGTTCAGTATAGTTATAGTACTCGTATAGCACCATAGAGTTTTCCATTTTATTATTAATAAATGAGTTAAGATTTATGAGTGAAACCTTTTTTTGATCCGAATATATTACCATTATTTTATCAAAGACGTTAAACTGTAATATGCATTTCGAAAATCAAATAACCATTTTGTTTTTAAATTAGTTCTTATAATACTAGTCAGAGAGATTTAAGTGAGTTTAGGAGCTGCTCATTGTTAGTAAACTTTGTATTGTTTTAAATTTTCTTGAGTTTGAGTTTTCAATAAAGTTGCAAATTATTTTGAGAAAAATATAAAAATCTAACTTACATTTTCATTGCAATGCGTTGCTGTGTTGACTGCGTTAATCGGACATAAACAGCGATACGTATTATTGGGAAGCGGTAGACATAAGTGCGAACATTATGAGTGATCACACACTTGTCGATTGGTTTGGTTTGGTTGACGCGACGAATGCATCACTAAAAAGTGACTTTCAAACCGATAACTTTCAATTTTTTCTTTCAAAACTGACACTGAATTATTAGATTTGGTGTTGAGAGAGTAAATATTAAATTTGTCCATAAAGATTGTAAAATATTTATAGATATCTATATCATAAATTTCATTTAAAATTTGACTGTTAAAATTACTTTGAATAGACTTTTCATCGGAAGTTTTTTTGAAAATTTTGAGAATTTTTCCATAATAATCGATTAGTAATATATTTCTATCACTAGCGAAACAAATACTATTCGACTCAAAATCAATAGTAATATCATTAATAAAAGTGTGATTACTATCGTAAAGTACGTGGCAATCACTTCCGTCTTGATTGGCTTTAATAATCTGTTTACCTCTACTCCACAGTATAAACATGTCAATTGGATTAATAGCTAATCTCGAATCAGCATTTATTGCAGCATTTAATACATACTGCAGTTTAAAGTTATCGAGTTTAATAACATGTAACGCACTGCGAATATTGATATACATTAAACGATTAATCCAGTCATAGCACATCGATGATGCTTGCATCTCATCGTCAAGGTTTTCTACGCTAACGATTTGAGTAAAATTAGTATTCATTTTAACTCGCGCTAAACCTTTTGTAAAGAGAAAATAAATTGAATTGTCTGCGACACTAAAATTAATATCTTTAATAACTTTGCGAGAAGTGCTATATCTTTCTCTATTAATAATTAGTGTATCATTTGGAGTAATTTCTAGTTCACACATTGTTAATTTATTTTCAGTATTTAAATCATCGGTGTTTATAGTTTCTGAAATAAAAATTAGTGGATTTTCGCATAAAATAATTGTCACCGAAACAAAAACTGTTAACAAACCAAACAGATTTATTGTGAACATCTTTATAATTAAGTTTATTTTGGATTTGAAATAAACAATTAATAAAGTATTTATTGAAATTAATTTGCACGAAGAGTTAAAAAAAATATGTTATATCTCGAGTGGTTTATTTAATTCAAGAAAAAAGTATAAAAAAATCATAAACTTCCTTTGCACCAGTTTTATTATGCAGTAATTAATTTTTTTTGTCGAATTATTTATATTAGATTATTATTCACTTTTGTCAAGAATGACACATAATCACAGATATTGTCTTTAAGTCAAGTGACAATAAAAATAAAACTGAAGCACACTCTCTGTAAATAATAATTAAAAACATATTTGTTTAGTCTGTCATTAAAAAAAATTTCTAGTAAAAGATTATTTAAATTATTGTCACTTAGTTCTTAATTTACTTAACTTTAAATTTGTTTTTTATAATTGTTTTTTTCTATGAAAAAACTTGTTAAATGAAGTATTATTCATGTTTAGTGAGGTTTTACCGACAATTTTTATATCCTTTACAGTTATCATTCACATTGTTAATCATATTTTAACGCTGGTCTGATAAATTCTCAGTTTATTCCGTATAAACTTCACTGACATTTATCATTTCCCTGTGAGTGGCAAATCTTAATCATTTATTGCTCACATTATTAGAGTGAAAAATACATTTTCTATGAAATACATTTGAACAGAGTTTTGCTGCAGTAATGTATATTTAATGTTTAAACTATTAATCTTTACTTTTTTTAATGATTTCACTGTCGGATGTTAATTGAAAAAGAGAAAGAAAAAATAAAATAATTTATCAAAACTAATCTTTATATTTTCGCTCAATAAGTGTTTTAAATTTTTGTTTCAAATTAATTTGTACGCAGAGTTAATAAAAATATATTAAATTAATTTAAATCTTGTTTTTATTATAATAGCAAATAGAAAAAATAAATCATAACTTCTTTTGCAACAGATTTACTATGCGTTAATTTTACATTTTGTTGAATGATTTTCTAGATTATTCACTTTTGTCAAGAATGACACATAATCACAGAGAATAGTTATATGTCAAGAGACCATAAAAATAAAACAGTATTACTCACTTGATGTGAAGATTAGTTCAAATTAAGAAATATGTTGAGATTAAATTAATAAAATTTAATTTTCAGTGAAATACTATTACATTGACATTATTAATTATTTTTATTGTCACTAATTTTAGAAAATTTATTATAATTTATAATTAATTAAATATAAATTTAATTTTTATGATAGTTTTTGTTGTGAAAAAAATAGTGAAGTATTATTCATATTTAGTGATCTTTTACCGACAATTATTATATCCTTTACAATTATCATTTACATTCTTAATCATATTTTAACGCTGGTCTGATAAATCCTCATTTTATTATTTATAAACTTCACTGACATTTATCATTTCCCATTTGTAACGTAAATCTTATTCATTTATTGCTCACATTATTAGTAACAAATACTTTTTTCTACGAAATACATTTGAACAGAGTTTTGCTACAGTAATGTATATTTAATATTTAAACCAATAATCTATGTTTTTTTAATCATTACAGCATATGGTGTTCATTGTAAGAGAGAAAACATAAAAAGATAAATAATTTTATAAAACTAAACTTTATATTTTCACTAAATAAGTGTTTGTTGAGAATCAATTGAGTAGAGAAAAAAAATTGATAGAATTAAAACCAGATTAAATATAAATAAACAATTATATAATACTGTGGCAAAGATTGGCAACACAGACAAAACTGTATGACGCGTAACGTGAACGCGTAATATAAACAGAAGAGAACAGGAAATAATGCATTCATTTGAATAAAGCATAGTATTTTATCCATTATTTTAGGTTACATTTAATAATTTAGATTTAATTCTAAACTATTAACCCTAAAATTAAGATATGGTTATATGTAATAAACAAGATTGTAACGGTCATAATATCTGACTTCGTATTATTTTTTTTATCTGACTTCGATAGAAAATTGTCAGATATATGGATTTGGGATTGTCCGTCCGTCCGTCCGTCACGCTCTCAAATAAGAGGCTTTTAAGGCGAAAAAATGTCAAAATAGGAGGCTTTTAAGGCGAAAAAATGTCAAAATAGGAGGCTTTTTAGGCGAAAAAGTCAAAATAGTAGGATTTTTAGGCGAAAAAATGTCAAACTCATAATGTCACTTTGGAGGCAATATAGTATATATCCTGAAAGCGGAATAATACCACTTTTTGAATTGCAAAGCGGAATAATACCACTTTTGTATGGGAAAGCGGAATAATGCCACTTTTGTATTAGAAAGCGGAACAATGCCACTTTTGGAAAATAAAAATAATTTCACTTTTATAGAACGAAATAATTCCACCTTTTTAAAATAAAAATAATTTCACTTTTATAAAACGAAATAATGCCACCATTTTAAAATAAAAATAATTTCACTTTTATAAAACGAAATAATTCCACCTTTTTAAAATAAAAATAATTTCACTTTTATAAAACGAAATAATGCCACCATTTTAAAATAAAAATAATTTCACTTTTATAAAACGAAATAATGCCACCTTTTTAAAATAAAAATAATTTCACTTTTATAAAACGGAATAATGCCACCTTTTTAAAATAAAAATAATTTCACTTAGAAAACGGAATAATGCCACTTTTGGAAAATAAAAATAATTCCACTTTTAGAAAACGGAATAATGCCACTATAAAACGGTTTATGGTATTTTTAACTTGTGATATATTTAAGTTATAATATTAAAATAAAGTAATAGAGGAGCGAGCGAACATAGTAAGCATTGTTATCAAAACATCATAATTAATAAAATAACATCCATATATCTAAAATATGAATGCGAAGTCAGATATTATGACCGTTACGATCTTGTTTTAGATATATAGATGTTATTTTACTTTAATTTTTGAGAATGGCATATTCCGTTTTACAGAATGGCATATTCCGTTTTACAGAATGGCGTATTCCGTTTTACAGAATGGCATATTCCGTTTTACAGAATGGAATATTCCGTTTTACAGAATGGAATATTCCGTTTTACATATTTATTTTTCATTTCTAGAAGTGGCCTTATTCCATTTTATCTTAAATATTTTTTCACAAAAAAGCCTCCAATTTTGACATTTATTAATTTAAAAAGCCTCCTTTTTTGATATTTTTTCGACTAAAAAGCCTCCTATTTTGACATTTTTTTGAGAAAATCCTCCTATCAGAGCGTGACAGACGGACAGACAGACAAACTCAAATCCACATATCTGACAATTTTCTATCGAAGTCAGATAAAAAAATTAAAAAATTATAATACAATATCAATATCAATGTTTAAGTTCAATAAGTTTGTTAGTTCTATAGCTTGATAGACTGATTAGACGTCACAACTGTATTAAGGATTTTAAATTTTATAAATTTACAAAATTTCTGATACTGAACAATATATGCTAACAATTAAATATTCACTTGGAATGTTTATGCAAGGTTTATAGTAAATAGCAATTAAAAAAAGGTTTATAGGGTTTATAGGTCTTTTGTAACTTAGATTAAAATGTCTGCTCAAGATTAAAAGTAAAGGAAATTCTTTTTTATGGAAATGAAGAAAATACTATTTATACAGATCATTAAAGCATGAGTAATCGCAAAAAAGAATACCAGTGTCAAAATGATATCATAAGTGTCGTTATAATTACTCAATAGGAGTTTAGTGAATCAGTTTAGTAGTGTTAATCATATCCGATTGGCGTAAAGAATATTATAACACATTACGAAAACTTAGTTTATTATCCATCAATTTGCTAAATTATTGTCAAAAAATTTTGTCTGTTTAACTTAAATAAAGTTGGTTAACAAATTTCTTAAATAATGTTTAAATTAAATTGCTGATTAGCTATTTATTATGATATTAGAGAATTATATTATGTATTTATATATCAATTTTACCGTAGATTAAATTTATTATTATATATGACATTTAAAGCAAAGAAATCTCTTATTTGTTTTACCATTTCTCTCTCTCTCTCTCGCACACACAAACAAACATCATTATCTTTTAAATTGAAGTATCAAAAACTGTATCTAAAGTTTATACTGTGATATCGCTATAATAATTATACTCTCTCCCTCTCTCCCTCTCACTCTCTCTCACTCTCTCTCACTCTCTCTCACTCTCTCTCACTCACTCTCACTCTCTCACTCTCTCACTCTCTCACTCACTCACTCACTCTCACTCACTCTCACTCACTCTCACTCTCTCACTCTCTCACTCTCTCACTCTCTCACTCTCTCACTCTCTCACTCTCTCACTCTCTCACTCTTAAATGATATGAATACCACTACTAAACTGATTCATAAAACGACTTCTATTCAATAATTTTTACGACATTTATTATATCATTTTGACACTGATATTCTATTTTATGATTACTTATGCTTAGTGTCTACCGTTTATTGTTTAAACAAATTAAACTAAATAAAACACAACAAATTTAATTTTTATCAGAATACGTTTAATGAATAAAACGAAATTAAAACAAACTATAAGGTTATTTTTTGATTGAAATCACGTGATAATTTGACTTTTCTTTAAAATATAAAAAATAAATTTTGAGAAATGAGTTCATTTTTGAAAAAAATATTCAAAACACTTTTTAATTGTTTTTATAAAAAAAATAGGATGTAAACTGTAAGCCAAAATTTTGATAAATCTGTCTTCTAAAAAGACGTAGTCTTAAAAAAGTGAATTATTTTTTATCAGTTTATGCTTAAACAGATAAAACTAGGTTTTAAAAAATTTTTATTGACCAAATAACAAGAAATTCGTCTTAAAAAGAGTTTGAAGAAATAAAACACAACAGATTAAAAAAATTAATAAACCCAGTAAACCGTTATTAAAGTGGACACTACTCATACTTTATCACACATCATAATGATTCGTGATGTTAATGATATTTTAAAATCTCTACTCTGATTGTTAGCCGACAAATACTAACAAATAAAGCGAAAAAACTTAATTTTTATTCAAATAATTTAAGTTAATTCTTATAAGAGTAAATAGTATTTTCTCCATTTCTATAAAAGAGAGAATTTCTATTGCTTTTAATCTTTAACAGAATATTTTAATCTATATTAACAAAAAATTTTTTTAATTCCCTTTTACTACATTGGTTGCATAACAACTCCAAATCAATATTTAATTGTTAGTATATATTGTACAGTATCATAAATAAGTGAAAAATTTTGCTAAAAATTCTGCACTTAAGATAAATAATTTAGACGATAAATTTACGGATAATAAACTAAGTTTTGCGCATTGCATTATATTATAAATTTCTTTTCACACAACGGATATGAATAACACAACTAAACTGAATCACTAAATTCCTAATGAGTAATTCTAAACGACATTATGACACTGATATTAGTATTTTTACTAATAATTTTGAGTAATAAATGAATAAGATTTGATTTTCAAAGGGAAATGATAAATGTTAGGGATGTTTATACAGAGTAACTTAAACAAATGATAATTCAGAACAGAGTTAATTTATGATCAAGAATGTAAATGAAAATAAGGATATAAGAAAATTTATTAAAACCTCATTAAATATGAATACTACTAATTTTTCAAGTTTTTTCACAGCAATATCTCTCAAAGAAAATAAATTTATAGTTAATTACATATAATTATTATCACATTTATGAAATTAGTGATAATAAAAAATATTCAATAATGTGACTAGAATTTCACGGAAAAATAATTTTTAATTAATTTCATCGGATAAACAATTATTTTCTTATTGTGAATTATTTTTCACAGTTAGTGAGTGAATGCTTCAGTTTTATTTTTATATTCACTAAAATTATAACTAATATCTCTGTGATTATGTGTCATTCTTGACAAAAGTGAATAATCTAGTAAATCTTTCGACAAAATAAT
>JAQIVF010001793.1:0-12760 GCA_034698365.1 Steganacarus magnus | reverse complement strand
CTCGGGCCGGGCCGTGCTTCAACATGTCGGGCCTAAGTCGGGCTCGGGCCTGAAAATTTTAACAATTTGGGAGTCTACTCTGAACATTAGTAGAACTTCAATTTGTTATCTAAAGTCTTATTTCTATTTACTTTCTGTTTTCGATTTTATACTAGAAAATTGGAAAAATATTAATTGTATTCAAAGGGGTTTTCGTTTTCTAACGGTCAAACACTACCAAATACGAAGTAACCTAAAAAATATTAATTTAAAACTAGCTCGAGATTGTAGTTTTTAAAAAGTCTAGTAATTCACCCCTTTTTTAATTTTAATTTACCAAAAAAATAAATAGTTTAATGGATATAAAATAATAAGCCTCTATATTTATTATCCATGCATTCCTTATTTTTACTTGCACTTAGCTATAGCTTTGTTTTCTCATTGATTAATAAGAAAATTAATCTTATACATAATAGAATGCCATGAATCATAAAACTACTCAACTATACTGAAATGAACGGAACAAAAGTGAACACTATTTTTATTTAGATTATTTAGAAAATACATTATTACAAAGCATTGGTTTACTAATATTATAGGTGATATAAATACTCGATTATTTTATTTAATAGATTTTCAAGTGAAAAAACTATTGGACACAAAGTTTATCGAGTATTTTTTAGACAAAAAATGTGTTTGTTTCGAATCAACGAGTGAACTAACTTCTAATAATTAATAAAACTCCGGTGAGTAAAGGAGTCAGATATAAGTAATTCATTCTGAAATTTTAGCGCACTTAACTCCACACCAAAAGTTTTAAAAAGATTAATGGTTATTTGCTCCAATTTTAAAGCTGTCATATTACGCGAAATAAAAAATTCTCAATCGAGAAAAAAATCAAATTTGTGTGCAACGAGTTTACGTACTGCTAAATTAACGTTTTGGAGTTTAAAGGAAATAGTGAAATATCACATGATATTGTATTCGTAACTAAGCTTAAAATTCGAGCTCAATAATTAAAGCAACTAACGGTAAGCGAAAATTAATAAATTTAAGCACTAAAGCTCAATATATAGATTTTTAGAAATTATATATTAGTAGTTAAATACCACTAATTAATTTATAAATTTTAAAATACAAGATAAAGTATAAATTATTAATAAGTAATATATTAGATTACAGGTACAGACTTAGTTAATGCATCAAAATATCTCTGCAGAGCATTATTGTTTAAAAAATCTAGGCATACGTAAAAGTAAACTAAGAGATTATTATGTAACAAAGTAAGCATAACGTTAGCTGTATTATGAAAATGAAACGTAAAATTTGTTCTAAGCGTTGGAAAGCTTAACGTTAGCGAAAGTAAAAAAGATGGAAAGAATAAACTAACTGTGAGCAGAAATTTTTTTATTTTGTTAGAAAAGACTGCATTAATTGAAATCCAATAAATACTACACTACGTTCTTTCTTTTTTAGTTTTGATGTAAGTACACGATAGTTCAATGATATACTCACTCTCTTTAGATCTCGTGAGACCTTAGCTCTTCGATAACAAGTAAAAAGCATCGCATTTGCCATACATTGCGCAAAAAATGCTTTTAAAATTTAAATTAGAAATATAAAAAATATAAATATATAACGTAATTATAGTTTCTATAATTTGTCTCTTTATTTATACTGATTTACAATAATAATCTCTTTAAATATAGCAACTCTACAAAGTAATATTATTTAAAAATTAGTTAAATTATACCGTAATGAATAATGTATATATAAGTGATTATTTAGATTTATCTTTTTAACATAAGTTCAATGCTATGTTTTATTGTTTTGTCTGGTTTTTTAGCGCAATATTTAGTTTTATGAAAACTATTTACAAACATTGCATTTATATTCAAGTGATGGACAAATTATTATTTATTTGTCTTCGTGAAGCTTTAATCTGATAAGTTATTTACAGAAGAGAATAAAAATCACAGTTTGAGTTCTTTTCTAAACGGAATAATTGCACATATAATCGCCTTTTAATTATATTATTACAAATAACATAATAATAGTAACAATTGTGCCAAAACACTACAAAATACCGCAAAATAGTTGTCAAGTTTAGAAATACATTGCCTTTAAGTTCAAAAAAGTAAATGATCACAGCTTATATAACGTTTTATTATAAAAATGCTTTTCTTGTTTTTTACCCATATTTTATGTGAATTTCACTGCTAAACTATGTTATGAATTTATATTGAAAGAAAGATATGAGTTTGAGTTTGACTTATGAAAAAAGCCTGTTCTATAATGCTATAATGGTCTCTAAAGCAAAACGAATAGATATGGCATCACTTGGATTAAGAAGCATAAACACTAAGAATATCGATAGCAATAGGAATAGGAATGAACGCTAAAGAAATGGCTAAAACATAGAAGATAGAGAGTGCGAGAAAAAAATAAATGTATTTTACTGTACTAATAGTAAAAGCAATGTAATATAATGCGAATCAAGTCTTAAGAGACTCAAAAAATCACAAACCGTTCTCATTTGACGTTCAATAATATTTATAGCATCACGAAGACTGCTAAATGAAAATATGTTGTGTTAACATAAGATATACTGAACTAACTCTTAAGCTTAAGTTTAAATAAAAACAGCTAAAATTAACAATAATTCGGATTAAAATAGTAATATAGCGATAAGTACAAAGTTAACTTAACTTAAGTTTATAAATGATGACAAATTGTTAAACCATAAGATCAATAATATAATTATACTGTAAGATTGCTATGAATCATTGGTTATGGTATTGGATAGCATTGATAGCATAGTTCATTACTAACTTAATTGAAAATATTCAGGCGATGTGTAATCATTAGCAATGTTTATAAAATTAAAGTCATTATTGGGTATACCATTCGCGCAGTTATTGTAGTCGTAGAAACTATTGCTGTTGAAATTCGTATAACAATTAGCAGTGATATCACTACTATTAGCGGTGGTAAACGTTTGATCTGTAAATGAATTTGGAATGTTTGGCGATGAGGCCAATGCAACGTTGCTTTGCACGTCATAGTATTGCTGAGATGCGATCTGTTGTGAGTGCGGTATTGTTGTGGCATTGTTGCTGTTGCTGCCGCTGCTGCCCGTATGTGTGTGTGTGTGCATTGTTGGGTATTGTTGTTTGAGTGTGATTGCGTTATACTCACTCGCAAGTCGATGCTGGTGTTGATCACTAGAGTTGGGCACTAAATCGCTAGAATAGTAAGTGTTTGCCAATGAGTTGGTATAAGCACTGTTAGGTGTGTTGCTGTTATTTTCACTGTTAAACGGTGTGTCACTGCTGTGTGATTCATACGTGATTGTTTCATATTGCTGTGACTGTGGACAGTCTATATAATGGTCGTATTGTTGCCTTTGCCCATAACCAGATGTATCATTACGTGCTGCTGGATAATCACAGTTATAATCGGATGAGAAATATGCATTTCTTGGTTGCACTTGAGCCGAATGTTGAGCATATAATGGACCGTTTGGTGGATATTGTTCTGCTGTTACTGTCAATGCTGGTGACTGTGACTGAGACGCTGTGCGATCGAAATGGCTTTGGTTTGCATTTGGGTTTTGTTGCGATACTCTATAACAAAATGATGTCACTTGTGATAATCCTGGAAGTGATGAAAGTGATGGCGAGGAACGAGCACTGCTATGAACTGTTGTGCCAAACTGTGAGCTATTGTATGGCAGTTTTCTGCCACACGATGACGACGACGACGATGAAGACAATGGCGAACTCGATGACGATGGCGTTGAAATGCATCGATTGTAATAATTACAGTGTTGTGATGGCTGTTGCTGTGAATTGACACTTGGATGGCACTCTATCGAAGTTACTTGTTGTGCTGGTAATGGTGGCTGTGGCTGAGAACGAGTATTTGGTGTCCAATTTCTTATTTTTGTCACACAATGAACAGTTGAAGAACAGCTATTATGTTCTGGACTTTGATGAGTTTTTGGACTCATACTAACAGTTGATGGCGAGCCCAATGGGTTTCGAGGAACGGGAGAGTTGCTCATCGAAGACAACGCCGATTGCAGTAATCTTTGAGTCGATGACAATTTAAGATCAGGCGAAATACCCGATGGCGAGGAACGTGTTGTTGTAATAGAGTTTAAATTAGTTCGATTGGTGTTCACAGTATCGACACAACACGAATCAATGGAGAGTTGAGTTGAGTTTGTCGGCTTCTCTGAGCTGCCGATCGTTTCATCCCTAGAGCTTTGAGAGTGATCTGTATCATCAGGGCTTAAAGCAGATTTATCAAAATCAAGGCCTGCTTCCGATCCGCTTATATGCTCCCCATTACCACTTTCCCCATCCATACTGTCTTCATCGTTAGTACACGAACCGCTTTTACCACTCTTTTCATCTCCATTTTTACTTATCAATGATTGCCTTTTATGCTTCATTCTGAAACAAATCAAAATATTATTATCATTGAAATTAATTATAAACATTTCATTAACACTTTTACCTTCGATTTTGAAACCAAACTTTAACTTGTCTTTCCGTCAAATCAAGCGATGCCGCGATTTCTATTCTTCGTGGCCGACAGAGATATTTGTTGAAATGAAATTCCTTTTCAAGTTCCAAAAGTTGTGTGTTTGTATAAGCGGTTCGCAATCTTCTCGGCATTCCATTCTCGCCAACTAATTATCATAACAATAAAATAAATTATGTTAATAGTGTTTACTATTTTATGACGTATCAAAATTGAGAAAAACAATTACTAAATACCCTAAAAAATTACTTTCGAATTCGCCTATTATTAATATTTGCTTATTAATAATTTAAATAGTCTTTTTGTAAATACAAATTTTAAAATAATATAAACTAAAAAAATTAAAAGAAAAAATATTCACTTGTAAGCTCTCGATAACTTTTAGAGATATATAAATTTACTGAAACAAACATTAAATTCTTAATAAAATTATGAGCTGAATTTGTAATTTAAATGCTTTGAATAATGTTAGTGTTACGCTGCGCTTGTGATCAATATTTCTGCTCAATAAGTTTAAAACTTAAAATCTATTTTTTTTAAGTAAGCATAGGCTCAATACTCAATATTTTATTTTATTTTTAGCTACAATTATGATGCTCGGACTTAAAAAAATATTGCAATTGCCGGTCACTACTTGTAAACTTTAATTTGCTTAGTTGTATGTTTCATTGACCTCACTTTTATCTATCTATAGCCTACGATTTTCGGAGTAAGACGTATTTTCTACTTATAATCCTATTATAATCGGTAAATTTCAAAAGTCGGCAAAACGTTTAACTTTTAAAATTTAATCCGCGATTTACTTATTAACAATTTACGATTTGAAATTTTGCGAATCGAAGTCAGATTTACTGTAGATATTATTCTCGAACTTAGGAGAGCAAACACGAAAACATAGTATAATAGTAAAAAAATAAAATTTATCACTATTTCGATAATATTAATCCCTAGAAACTTATTAAGCACTTCTAACTTATTTAATTAAGATTAAATTTGAATAAAATTTAATTAAGTAAAAGTTTGTGTTATAATTTCATACTGAGCGCTATTTAAACAACAAATCGGTGAATTTTTTTCGTACAACAAAACTTGCGCGTTAGTTATAATGTATTTATCGCACATAAATGATCACATTTCCTGTAAAACTCAGGGTTTTTCTTGAGAAATGTTAATGAGAACTAATTATATTAATTATAATAACATAAATTAAACTAGTGGTTTTATACTTCAGTTTTTTCCCTATTTTAACGTTTTTGATAAATTAACGTGTTATGAAACTTATCTGATAAGTGAAAATAGTCATTTAAATTTTTTTTAATCCTACAAGTAATTCTTTTATAATTTATTGTCTTATAATTGTATTGTTCTTACAGTATATGCCGTTTTGTATTTTCCTAAATACAGATATTTACGAATTAGTTATGCATTAAACTTAGTTTTTTAAAAGGTTTTAAGCTCACTCTCAAACGTTGCGCACTACGTGTTAACTTATAGATCAGCTTTTTGAAAAATAGCTATTAAATGTAATTATGGTACAATTAAAAAGTATGGCTTTAACTAAATTATAAAATGTTTAGAATGATTACATTTATGAATTACATAGGACTCATATAGACATCTTTTATATCAATAAAATACTAATGTAAGCTAATAGACTAATAGAGTTGTTAAAGTCTCGGTATAACTGTTTTTAGAATATCAATTTCGGTGCAATTATTAGTATTTAGGAAGTTAAGGCATGACATGGCAATTTATAATTGAATCACTTATAAATTCAGTTATTAATCACAACCCTTAAAAGTTTGCGATAACAGATGCTAAGCTTTTATTTTCATTTTGCTATAAAAAGCTGCCAATTTTTGCATTAATCTCAGTCTTAGTTTGTACGTTAGTTTAATGAAATAAAAAATTATATAAGCGATTTAAGTTAATTTTTGATATAAAGTTTAATATGATTTTAATTTTGAATTATTAAATAACAAATAAGCCATTAATAGATTCAATTTTATTAAATTATAAAATACTGACGTCAATTAATTTTTTTGAATAGTAAATAATAAAAAAATAATCTTTACGTCATTCCACATCAAAGTCATGTTATTTTTACGTTCATTGGCTATTTTCAGTAATTGTAAACTATTAAATCAAGGTTTTTTTAATGATTTCTTTTGCGAACCTGGTATACCTATTTTTTAGTTTAGGAGAAATTTTTATTTTTCTTTTAGGATATTTTCCTAATCTATCAAAGTTTTCAGAGTAAAGATATTACTTACAAATAAATTTGATAGTAAAATGCTTTATTTTTACTAGAGTTGCCTTCAAATGCAAATTTTATTTACCTTAACTGTCCCGCTTTTCCCATTTATTTTATTTTTACTCACGAGTCTGTGAAAGTATTAGAAGAGTTTAATGATAGAATTTTTGTGTTCGTATCATTGTCTTTGCAAAAATTATTACTCAGTGTTGGTTCTGTTATTGAATTTTTGAAAATGTGTGCATTTTTCTATATGCATTTCAGTTTAGTTCTAATGAATCATTTGGTTAGTACTGTATACAAATTTTTGCTAAAATGTTTTTTAAATTTTTAAGGATTAAATATATAAAAATTTAACTGCCGCGTTGAATATGTATCTAATTATTTATTTTAATTTAGATAAATAAAATAAAATTTATGTCTATAAATAAGTGGTTGCACTAAAAGTTTGGCTAAATTTTGTTTGAATTTTCTTTAAATAAATCTCGGCAATACTCTTATAAAATCTACAATTAATATATAAAATGCTTTAAAAATTATAAAAACTTGTAATGAATGTTTTAATTAAAAAAGTTTTAAACCAACTTGCAGTAAAAGACTAGCTAAGTGTAAGTGTTAGCGTAAGGGTGAAAGCATATCATTAACTAAAGTATTCATAGAAAAACTATATGCTGTTATCTTTAAGAATAACTCCATTTTTGTTTTAAGACTATTACGACTTGATTAATGATAATAACTTGAATTTGTCATTAAATATTTAAAGAACGTAGTATTTTGTTATTGCATCATATATTATTATAAGTAGGCTTAGTAATTATTTAACAAACTATCTCACAGCTGATTACCAAAACAAACAATTAATATAAAAAATCAAAACAAAAACATTGAAATACATATAAGTATCATAAGTATTTGATGTGGTTTTGTGGCAAAGGTCATGATTGATGACCGCGGAAATGATTGAGCACTGTTAGCGGTGTGCGCAATACAGCTAATGTCAAAACTTAAAGCAAATGCTAAGCATGTTATGTATGTGTGTGTTCAGCGATTAGATTTGATATGCACTAATGTTAATGCATTGAGTGCTGTTTAGCGTGTATGTTATACTCATACCGAATACAGTACTGTATCTGTGTTGCCAATTACCTAATCTATTCATTTGTCTCACACTCTTAATGATCAAAGTTTGCTATAACATGATCACAAGTTTGATTGAAACAATGCTTACCCTTATGCTTACCTTGATGTTGCTGTTTGCGAGTAGTCTTCTTCTCTTTCATCCACGCAAATTCGGCCGATTGTACGGTCTTTGGTGAGTCGAGTTCGCGCGATGTCACAGAACTCACAGAAGTGACAGTCTGCACAGAGTGTGGTCCGATATCACCTCCAGTACAGCTGCTTAAGTTAGGAGGGAGTTGTTGGTGTTGCTGGAGATGCGGTGGCACTGCCGTTGACATTAGTTGTGGGCCGTTGCCTGTGATGCCTGCACTGCTGCCTGCGTTACTGCCTGTATTGCATGTGTTGGATGCGTTGCTGCCGTTACCACCGCTGCCACCGGTGATTGATGATGGTGTTTGAAACGATTCATTGATATGAGTGTTGTGCAGCGTATGCATGGTTTGCAGCGTTTGGATGGTTTGCAAGGAAGGCATGTGCACGTTGGCTACGTTCACAACGTTTGCAACGTCTATGTCTGTCAGAAATCGAGTTGCCATACCATTTGCCATACCATTCATGGACGGCTGACTGTTGATAAACCCGCTCTCCTCATCCATTGCTATTTTTTTAAAACACGTACCCGTAATAACATTTCACATTAAAGTAGTACTGATTTGGAGTGCATATCTGGTTTGATACTCAACTCTGACCATTAGATGCATATTTGAACTACCAATAGCTTTGTATTCGTCAAACAAAATAGGACAGCGCTAGTCTGCCGGGTTTTCATCACACAAAACATGAGTAATGCTTTGATGAATGCAATACATGCGCATATGATTGCCAAACACTTCTCCTCCCGCATTTCCGATGCCATTCCCTCCTTCTACTTCCCATCAACTCAACCATCAACTAAACAGCGTGTCTACTCTAACCTTACTCCGCAATGTGTACTATCAATGTGTACTCGCATTGCATTGCGTTTACGTTTGTTGTTCAACACTAACATAACATTGAAAAACGAAAAAAACATTGCAAACATCAAAGTGTATCAAAACAGCGAAACATAAAATCCAGAAATTCATTAAAACATCAATTCTTACTATCAATACTAGTAATGATATCTCAATCCAAATATGCGATAATAATAATACTGATATTTAAAATATTATTTTAAATTTTTGGCCAAATATTTTAAAGTTTATCTATTAGCTATATATTATTCAAAAAATTTCGGTTTGCTATGTAGTATTTGCATAGAAGTATTGCCGTACTGTTTAGAGAATTGAACAGTGAATACGAACTTCTCACGAATTATACAGAAGAGATATCACGCCAAGGGTTATATTGTTGAGGAGAAACAAACCTTTAATGGTCAAGTGCTAGTTAAGTGGTCTCAAGGGATTCGATGAATTACCGTAGAGTGTGAAAGCCTCTTAAAGTTGCCACAAATAAAATTCCCCTTTTGATTCTTGAAAATACATATAATTTTACATACAATTTTGATTTATTTAAAATAATATCCATGAATTCTTAAAATGTTAATAACTGTCATATTTATGGACAAAATGAATTAATTAATTATAATTTGTAAGTTTGACTCGATATCAGAGAGTTATAATAAATGTAAATTGAATTTTGAAAACAAACTTTGGTAAACTTGAAAAATGCTTTATTTAACTGTATCATTGATTCTTTGCTTTATAAGTTAGCAGATATAAGTAATATTAGATTTTATGGTAGCATAGCTGCGTTCAGTACGTATGGCAGAGCGCAACGAAATGATGGATTGATATAAAGTCAAAGTTGTGCGTTACTCTGACTCCCGACTCCCTCGAGTAACTGCTGAATAACAGTAAAACAGAACTACACTATCACTACTAACTTACAATAAAAAGCTTTTTTGATTTAAATTCTTTGTTTCGTTGCCATAGATATTGACCAGAATCAAGTGACACCAAAACTTTGTGCATCACCAAAAAAACGGAGTTATCATCAGTTCGGTCAATGTTTGCAACAAAAACATCAATTGTATCAAATAGTCACTGCTAATGTAAAAACAACATGCACTTTCATTCAATGTTTACTATTGGCTAATTTCTAACAACGAGTTCATTATTTGCGCAAAATTGACTTATTTACTAAAATCTTAGCGAAATACAATTTAAAAATATAGTTTCTTGATCGCACAACAATGTACATAGGATTGAATGTATTTTAAAAATGCAAAACAAAACTTACTCGACGGTATTTCGCAAGATTGTGTAAATGTCTCACTATTTTATTAATAAGCTTAATTCTGTTAAGTCTGCAAAACTCGACAGCAGTGTCCTCCTGTTCTCCGAATTTCTTATCACCACTACATCATGAGATAATACTGTTGTTTTTTCCAGATAAGGAGACGATAAAATAAAAATATTTAATTATTATTTTCTTAAATAATTTTTAAAATAGTAAAATTAATTTTTTTATGGATAAAAACTGTTAGTACATATCTATAAATATTGAAATATATATTAAGTTTTGGTAATTGAAACCTTTTTTAAAAATTTAATTCAATATAAGTTAAATATGAAAAAATAATTTAGTAAAAGGGTATGAAATTTTGAGAGTCAATGTAAATACTTAAATATACTAAAATTCTAAATTCTTTCTTTTTAATTGAATAGAAAAATATATTTAAACTAATATACTATAATTTTAAGTGGAAATTATTAATTTTGAAAATTTTAAAATAAAGAAATAGTCGTAATGACTTTTTTGCATTTATTGTGTGACAAAAAAAAATTTATGAACAATTTCACATATGTAAATATGTAGACTCGGGAATATATAAAGAAAATTATGATGAAAGAGATGAATAGACAGATATTTTCAAATACATTTGGTAAACCTTTTTTTGTTTATATGAGCTTACACTAAACATAAAAATAAATGAACTAAGTTTATACAATATTATCAGTTCTATTCGAAAACAATGATTGATAATAATCAATGAATTGCACATTTTGTATTTGACTATAATAACCCTTTAGACCACTAAAATCTGTGCTTAATTGATTAATTTGTCAAACATTTAGTGAATATAGTATTATGGTATGATAGCACTTATTATTATGAATATGGATTATAAACGATCATAACTTCCATAATCAAATATATAAAACAATTATCTGACATATCACTAGTCAATACATAGAAACACAAATAATAGTTTGGATAATAGAAGCGTTATACAGTATGAACAGACTATAAGTAAGACTAGAGTAAGACTATATGGATGTATGCGACACATTAGCATTTCAGCATTCTCTTTAAATGATGATGAATTAAATAGAACTCGTTGTAAATACAACATGTCTGTACACCATATGCAATAGCAAACATTATTAAATGCCATACACTTATAGATGCGATATTAAGATCAATTAGAAAGTAAAACTTTCAAATGTCAACTTAATTATGAGCGATGAGACTTTTAGGGATAATTCAAGTAATGTCCCGCTAATGTCCTCTCATAGCTTTTTTGATATTGGCTTTAATTGCTTATATACAGTTTGTATAAAGTTTGCATTAGTTTGCATTAGTTTGTAACATACTATTAGTGTGACCAAAATGTTAAGAGGCATAGAAGGGCATCAACCACAGGGTATTGTCAAGCATATTATTTAAATTTACATCAATTCATATCGACAACTGGCATCGAATATTTATTTCTTCGCTAAAATTTATTGAAGCTTAAAGCAAAATGCAAAATGAAAACCAGAGTCGAGTAGTTATGGTATTATTATTACATTTATCGTTGAAAAATAGGAAATGTAGTGTTAATAAAAAACTAATATTCATACATAACTGATTTGGTATGCATAATAATTATTTGATGAGAAATAGACCTATATTATGCTGGCAATAATCTGCACACTTAGACAACCCATAATAAAACATGCATTGAGCTGAAAGTTTGGCGCTTTTTTGCATTTTTCTATTCTGTTGGAGCCTGTCTCCGGAGCCGGATTGCATTGGATTGGTCGCACATGGCAGCATAGAAAGCCGCTTTGTTTCAAACCCTGTAATCTTTGATGGCAACAAAGTTCAGTGAAGCAATACATAGTACACATAGCCTAACGCCAACCAGAGAGGGAGAGATACAGATAGAGAGAAACAGAGAAAACAGAGACTTTGTGTTTGCCTATTTTTTGTTGTTATCAAAATAATAGTATAGAGCTATGCATGCAAGATTCATGTAATAATAGGTTGCACTGAATATCCTATTGGCCCATAGCTATGTCCTTCTATTCCTTATATTTTCAATTAAACTAAACTTGAACTGCTGGTCGTAAGAGTGTATAAATATATTATAACTATAACTATACATTATAATTTAAACTATTTTTTGTCAATAAAGACTTGAGGAGCCAGAAAAGGACAAAATAATTTCAAAGACATTGAAATAATTGAGTGCAGTAACACATGCTTTGACTGATGAAACATCCGCTTCCTATCATATTTGACCGATTTTTTATTTTATTTTATTGTCAATACTTTTTTTAATATAAAATATATGTGCGAACAGTTTCACTCGATATACTGTACAGTATTAACTGATTGTCACCCTATTTTTTTACTGCACAGTAGAATCTGTTTGCACATGTGTTCGCTTTTCTGACAATAGTATTAAGTGCGGCATTATTAAACCACTTTAACTAATTACAAGTCCACCAATGATATGTCCATTATACAGTATGTTGACAAATATAATGGTAAACAATTGTAAAAGTAATGAATCAGAAAGCAATTTGTTTATTTAGTAAAAGTAAA
>JAQIVF010001792.1:0-12762 GCA_034698365.1 Steganacarus magnus | reverse complement strand
ATTAGCGCACATATGCAGAGAATTCCAAAGAAGTGATTCAAAATGTTTTGTATAACTTGTAGAATCTTTTAAAACTTCCAATTAATACTTTATTATTATTTGTAATTATATTTAATGCATGTTAATATGTGGCGAATTAGAATCAATAAAATTAATGCTTATGTGAAGATATCACAAATAATTTATGTAATCGTAAAAATTAAAAAATTATTTATATTAATCTAATTTTGAAGTCAAAACAATTAATATTGTCCCTCTTCTATTAAAATTTCAATTGCAATAATTTATTAGTGCTGTAAAAGCGGTCTAATATAAGTTGTATAATATTTAATTGTTGTAGAATTCGGTAGAGTTGTGTGTCGTTGGCAGCAATTTATTGGAAAGATGCGAGAGATCAATACATTAAATTTTATAGTTTAGCTGTTTTCGTAGGAATAGGTGAATGAATGCACACATAGCATAACATAGCAACGCAGAGACAGCAGAGCAGAGCGCAGCACACCTGTGCATACTTTGCGGTCTTCTTTGTAATTTACACTTTATCATAGTTTCTGTATTTTGGTATTTTTGCTGCCACACCAAACCTTTATTGAGGACGAGGCCAGAACTAACCACAAAACGCAGACCACCCTCAAAGTGTAATAGGAGTTCGCATTAAAAATATTGAAGTAAAAGTTGATGTGAGAAAAGACATGTTAAGTTAGAATAGATATATAGTTTAGAAAATATATCTCATTGCCAGCACTTGAAGCCATGAGACACTTTAAGGAAGTTGTTATTTTTGAACCAATGAACCAACAGTATCAATAAACATGCTCAAGACGGGAGAAATGTGTTTGTTTAAAGAAAAATTATCTTCAAGTCGGGCATCAAAGATGAATTTCGCTCAAGCATTTTACATGTCAGATAGCGTTATGTATGAAAACAAGATGTGATGTTATGTTTAGTGTCACGTAAATCAGTTCATTAAATGCCTCGAATTGCACTAAAAAAGCACAACCTTCTCAGTCGTATCGCTTTGCCACTAACATCTGCCAATAATAGCTCACTGTAAGGATTACTAGTGTCACTTTTCTTACATTTATTCCCATTAACATTATACTATAATCTCTATAAATTTATTGCCTAATTGCTAATACCATACTATAGAAAGGAAATTGAGATTTGCAAGAATTAACTAAAATAATTCATAGAGAAAATTGTTTATATAAGTTTATATAAAGTAATGGTTAGGAGGAGCGCTTCGAACCGCTGTTTTTTCGCGTTTAGGTTTGCATTTTCAAATGTGCGACTAACTCTTACAGTATTATTGGACTGCATATATTTGCGGTGAAATTCTGTGCTTTCTATAAAACCACAAATTCTGTGCTTTCAACTTATTTCATTGACTAAATACTGTACTTGAATTTTTATTATTACTGTTGATCATTATATTTTCTGATTAGAAAAATAAAATATTATCATCTTATTTTACACATTATTATGTGTTTATAAAATTACTATAACTTCAGAAATATTAATATAGTTTCAAACTTAAAAAATATTAATGATCAAAATAAAATAATTAAAAAAATCTTGAATAGAGTAGATAACTATCTGATAACAGTTAAAGAAAATATTAAAATTAAACTTAACTTCTAAAAAACTTTAGATCTAAACCGCTAATAATTTTATTAATTACAACATTGTTGACTATAGTTAATTTAAATTGAATTACTATTAAAGTAACTTAGAATTACCATAGTTTATAATAAACTTTTAAGAACTAAACGATTAATAATTTTTAATTTATAAAAATTAAAAATGGGAGCGTCAGTAAAAGTCTACCAAAAGATTTTAAAATAAAAAACTATCAAAAAGCAGTAAGCGTTTAAACCTAATTTTTATTACAACTTATTCATTTTTTAAATCTGAAACCAATGAATTTTCCAATAAAGCATACAAAATCAGCAATAAAATTCTAATAAATTAAGTTACATTAACAAATTTATTTGGTACAGTATCTTATAAAAGATTAACTATAGATTGTGATTGAAAAGTTTTATTCGCATGGTTGCTATTTTATCACTGACAGAGTAATTAATATAATTTTAAACCTTATAATGATATTAAGCTCTATTGCCTGACGCAAAAATTTTAGTTACAACAAGTCCTTACATCTGTTTGTCGCTGTCTTGGCCTATGGTAACATTAGAGCTAGAATTTAATAGGTACTTAAAATATAATTTTGTATATTAAAGGAATGGTATCACTAATAAATAATTGTTTTATAACACTAGACATTCTAGTTATAATAATTGAATATTTCATAGTAAATTCACACTATAAAATTAAAGGAAAATCAATTTTTAGACACAACTAACTAGAATGATAAACGAATTCAATTTTATTATACTTGCTGTGACTTTATTTAATTAATTTATATAATTTTAATTAAAAAAGTGTGTAATTTTTACATCAAAAAATAATAAATATTAACAAAATGAGTTTAAGACATATCCAAGTTTCAAGTATTTATATAATTAAAAAGTTATGATTAGTGATGATTAGGTTGGGCTTCCAGAGACTCTGGGCTGCAAACAGAGCCTGAGCCTGAAGCTCCTCATTAGAACCCGAATTTCGCACCTGTGAAAGATTTATCATGAAAGCGTGCATTTTTACAGTTTTAAAAGCATCATTGAATGTATGCATTTAGAAATTAAATTTCACCCTATAATTACAAAATTTAATTTGGATTAATTCAGTGATATTAAAAATTTCTCAAATTAACAAATAGTAAAATTAAATATAGTGACACTGAAATATAACAAAATGTTACAAAATAAAATAAAAGCATTTTACCGAAATCAAGCAATGATAATGTAATGCTAAAAATGTTTGTCGCGATATGGAGGTTTCAGATGAACACAATCCTCGAACCTCGGGATAAGACTCATATGTTGAACCCTGAATCATAATCTTTTCCAAAAATAAGAACCTGAATTCGATTACAGTCTGAGGTTCAGTTTCCAGAGGTTCGACTCCAGCAGTTCTGAGAACCGAAGTCATCGCACACAACTTATTCTTCTCAAAGTTATAAATTTGTGTTTAGATTGAGTGAAAGCGTGAAACAAGAAAAGTAAACAACACATATAATATGCAGCCGATAACATAATGCAAGGAATGTTGTTATATCTTACAATTAAATTAGTTAGCACTCAACAATTAAATTAAATTTAATAGTAATACTCGCGTTTAATGTTTAATGTTATTATATGCGCGTGAAAGCGCTTAATATGAAAAGACTTAATATGAAAATTACTACTGTTAGTCATTTTAAGTTGTAATCTTACTTAATAAAAAATATGTAACGAAAAATTTCAAACACTTAAAATGAAATAAATGATTACTTGAAAAGGGTAAGAGAGGGTCTCTTGTAATCATAGTTACACAAGCTCCAAACCTATAGGGGGGGTCTGCCAAAAAAATGCTCAAAATTCTTGAGGGGGTGTCAAATCTCACCGGATTTAAACGACAATTTTTTTCCCATTTTGGCCAAAATTTACAGGGTTCTCAAAAATTCATCAGATTTAAGCGACAATTTTTCAAAACTCGATTTTTCTAGGGGGTCCAGACCTGTGTGTGTAACTGTCCACCCTCTCTGTGTAACTATGCTTGTAATTAATAATATAATTGAATGAGTAGCTAATGCTGCAAATAGCGCTCTCTTGTGAATGAAATTCATATAAATAATGTGATCATTCATCCGAAAAACTTAATGCAAGCCTAATATAATGGCTGAAAGTGATCAAACTGGACAAAACAGCGAAATATTGTCGAGTGGCAACGGATTCAGTAACGAACAGCAGTTAATATGTTCGATAATACCGGAGCTGACAAACGAGTCACATAAAGGACAGAGCGGTAGAGTAGGAGTGATCGGAGGGAGCGTTGAATACACAGGTGCGCCATACTTTGCTGCCATTTCTGCTCTCAAAGTCGGCGCTGACCTGTCGTACGTGTTCTGCACTCGAGACGCCGCACCCGTCATCAAGAGCTACAGTCCGGAACTGATTGTTTACCCCGTTCTTGATTCGACAAATGCTGTGGAAGAGGTGTCACTGCATTTACCTAAACTTCACGCTATAGTGATCGGTCCGGGATTGGGACGCAATGATCGCATATTAGCGAATGTGGGCGCTATTATCGATAGGGTTAAGGAGTTTCAAATCCCCATCATTTTAGACGCGGACGCGCTTTATTTCGTTAGCAAATGTCCCGAAATAGTTCGCGGATATTCAAAGGTAATACTGACGCCAAATGTGGCAGAATTTGATCGGTTATATGCGGCGGTGTATCGAAGCGAACCAAACAAAACAGAAGATCCCAACTCTTCTCTAAAACAGTTGTGCGAAACGTTGGGTAATATCACAATATTACGCAAAGGTCGCGAAGATGTTATATCCGACGGTTACAACATTGTGACCTGCACTGAACAGGGAAGTGCCAGAAGATGTGGCGGTCAGGGAGACCTTCTCTCTGGTTCTTTGGGTGTGTTCTCGTACTGGAGTCATAAAGCATTTTCATCCAAAAGCATTGCATCAGATCTTTCTCTGCAAAAATATGGACCCAACATAGTGGCAGCGATGGCTGCTTCTATGCTAACGCGTCGATGCGCCAGACTTGCGTTCAGCAAGTATTTGCGGAGCACTACTACTTCCGACTTAATCAAAGAGATTAGAGACGCATTTAATGGTTTATACCCGGTTGACTAAAATCTCAATAATTTATATGAAATGTTTTGTATATTTCTATAATCAGTATACAGAGCCACAATTATATATAAATGATTTAATAAGCTTATAAATGACAAAAAATGCAAGTTTAAAATAAAAATTTATTAACACACTTCTACTAATATATTTACAAGAACAGACAATATCTGCATATAAGTGATAATAATTTAAGATGAATCAGATAATAATAGTTTCGTTGCACGTCCGAGTATTGACAATATTGGCGATATTGCTGTTACAAAGCGATTCGATACTCGAGGAAGACTCAGGCCTGTGTCTAATGAAATGCGAGTAAGAATTGTACTGATAATCGTCACTGTAAAGAGTGGCGTGATTTGTCTGCGTTTCTTCGTCAATGTATTGAACGTACGCTCTTTTATTTCTGCACTGATGACACTTCATTATTCGCGTGTATTTTCGTTCTTTAGATCTTTCTTCCAACACTTTCGCCATAATAGCTGCGGAAACGTAATCAGGACTGTCATTGGCGTCGTTTTGCGTAATCGGTAGACTCGATTCTTCGTTCACTTTATTGACCGAATAAAACATAGCTGTTGGTGGAAATGTAGGGATCGGTACTCTTATGATACGCGCGCCATTCTGTTGACCACTATTCGCAATATTATTACTGGGTTGTAACTGTTGCAGCGATGCGTTGCATGGACTGCTTTTGGTTCGCCTATGATTTATTTGTAAGCGCACCTTCTCTTGCAGATCTAACGGAAGCTAAAGAACATATTAATTTTAATTATTATAGTTATTTTAAAATATATGTCTGATATCTATTAAAGCTTATTAGTAATTCAAGTTATGACTTTGAAATAAATTATGAATTAAGAAGTAATTGACATACTGTATTGAATTTATGGGCAACAAAACTGGAAGGTTTGCATTGCAACAGTTGAACCGCTATATTACAATCATTCCTATACTGTTCGCTGTCTTCCTCTAATTCATTAACTTTAATATTCGCTTCAATGAGTTTATTGGTCAAATCGGACACATCACGCATTAGCGCCGACTTTTCAGATTCAAATTTATCCGCAATCCGTAAAAGTTTATCCTCCAGTCCTTGATTCACTTTCTGTAGTTTCCTGTGACCTTCCAGTAATCTGACAAAAATGTAAAAATTTAAAAAATGAAATTTAGTTCAATGAAAAACAATGTTGTGAACACGTCATCACACGATAATACCACGATATTGATATATTATCATACCTCTCATACTTTTCCTGCCAGAATCTTAGGCTCTCTTGGAGCGCATCGATCTCTCCGTTCGGAAATTTGATGGCGTTGTGCATCATCTGGTTCTCCATTTGCATTATATGGTACTCGCGATCTGCTAATTGCCTCTTCAGATACTCTATCTCTTTGTGCAAATAAAGACTATTGTTATTAACACAACTCTCGCAACGACAGCCACATTCCTATATCAATAATTGATCACTAAATTATTTAATCAATAATAAACAAACAAACAAACAAATTGAATACCATTTTGAATAAATTAAATTATTATATGATTTTATTGTTGCGTTAATTGTCGCAAATTCATTCACAAAACAATTGCTTCAAACAGCAAATCAATGATTACTGAACACAATATTAATTTGCATAATATAACCATCAATTGGTGACAAATCACTCATTTTTCTCCATTCACTTAACAATAATTGTTAAAATGACGAAATCAATCAAATATTGAACACGTTTCTAAAAAATTGTTTTACATTTTACGTTTAAAAAATAATGTCTAGATAATTACTATTGAGTTGTTGTTCACAATTTAAAATAAAATATTATTATAAACTATTATTTTAAGTAAATATTATTAAATATTATGCTTTAAGTGATTTCTTGTGAATATTTTATGATCAAAATATAAAACTGTTAAACTGCACACGAAAATCAATACTAAATCTATTTAACTTAATTCTAGTTAATTTGTGTCGCTTTAAAAATTAAAGTTTAATATATATAAGCGTGAGTTGTTTCGCTTTAACCAAACCGTAATACAGTGTGTAATGCGAAGGAAGACCTAGTTATTATGTATTTTAGTATGTCAGCAAAACTTACAGTGAAACTTATTTAAAAAAAACAAACGAATGCTGTTAAGTCGGCAACAAAGAAATAGTTTGAGTAATTGAAATAAATTGGAATTTTTATAACTATTAAATAGAATAATTTACAATAAATTAAATGTAAAGTAATACCACTATAAAACAATGTTGTCGTTGACTGTTTGCAATATTACAAATTGCGTAAATGCCATGCAAAATCAAACAGCAATTTTAAAAGCTGGTTCGTGGAAATGTTTCCTGTTTAAAGCTAAAAATTTAAATGTTTGGAACCAACAACTCATTTGTTCATTCTATTGTGAAATTATAAATTTGTTGCATTTATGGTAAATAAAATTCTAAAATTTTCAAAAACTTTATGCATCGCTATCTTATCGTAGAGCGCACTAATCTATTGAAAGGCAAGCTTTGATTAAAAAATTAGTAAAAAGGAAATCATCCAGAATGTCTAAATTTCAAGAAAAATTAAAACAATTTGTACAGAAAATAAAGTATCATTCATAATAAAAGACGAAAAATAAGCGGAATTTTAAATTCCTTATTAAGCATAGGTAATATTAAAGGAGAAAAGACTATAATAATAATTATATATGTATGATTTTATCTCTATTATTACGGATTCAAAAAACAAAAAAATTGATTATTACACAATTTTGTATTTTTAATTTTTTTTGATATACTGCCAAAAAAATTTATCAACAATTTTGTTTATTTTATGGTTTATATTTTGATCTTATGGATTTGACTGTCAATTTTAGACAAAGTAGACGGAGTAAAAGAAATTAAATTTTCTTTGACTTTTTACTTTTAATTTTTCTGTAATAAATTGGTATAACTTAAAACTTAAGATATAAAATACCAAGTATTTTAGTATAATTTGCTGTATTGTCATTATCGGTATTGCATTTGCGGTATTGTCGTGGACCCGCAAAATAATTGTGTATTTCAATGTTTGATGGTAGAGTCAAGATTACTATCTGAACATTTTGGAGAAATTCCTGTTTTGCTTTGAAGAAGTCTGGTCAGTCACTGCACTCTTAATATTTAGCAAAATCAGACTTAATTAATACTTCTTTAACTTATTTTTGACATTGTAAACGATTTTTAAAATACTAAACGATTACAAACTATTTTGCATCTTTTCTTAATTTAAACCTTCAAAATATATTAAATAATAGAGAATGTACAAATAAATTTAAAAATTTCTAAATAAAAAGTACAAATTATGTTTCATTTGATAAGAAAATGTCTACTTAACTCAAAAAGTAAAACTTGAAATTTTCAACTTAATTCAAATGATTCTAAAAGAACTTTTTCATCATATAAAAAGTATTTTTTAGAAATAATAGAAAGAAGTTTACTGAAAATAAGCGAAAATTTATACTATTATGCATTTAATTTCATTTTCCTAATCAAATTAAAAAATTTTATCAAACGATTTTCCAAACGATTTTAAAAGTTTTTATAAACTAATTACAAACGATTTTGCACCCTTTTTCCAAACGATTTTCAATTCCCTACTTATAATTGAAGTAATTATAAAATGTGAGCTCACTCTGAGTGCGTCAATTTATGTGAATATATGTTTATATTTATTTTTATTCATTTTATAGATTTTATATTTAAAATTTAACATTTACTAAAGTTTAACTCATCATGTTTTATTCACGAACTTTTTTTGCAGAATATTTCGTTTAACATTACTAATCTTGTAAACAGTTAGAAACTTATCATAAAAACAAAATTATTTAAACTAAGTATTTATATATTTATTTAACTAAACGAGTAGAAAGTAAATAAGAATTTGAAATTCGATATAAAGTGAGAATTTAAAACAATCCACTTATAACTCCAGTCTCAGGATCGATGTCGATATCATAAAAAGCTGGTCGAGTGGGTAAACCGGGCATCGTTGAGATCTGTGAGTTAAAAATGAATAAATTTGAGATCTATTTGATAATAAAAATATATATGTCTGCGTACTTCAGCTGCCAAAGGATAGAGAAACGATGCTCCGATAGAGGCTCGAATGTCATTTATTGGAAAAGTAAAACCAGTTGGCACACCTAACAATTAAAACGTAAAAAGTGTGCAATGCTTGCAAGTACCGTAATATTACCTTTTATGTTGGGATCGTGAGAAAATGACAAATGAGTTTTGGCGATACAAATAGGCATTGATCCGTAACCAAGAGATTCATAGAGCTGTATAAAATAACAACTAACTTAGTAAAGTAATAATCAATTTTTTTCACAATATCTAATCTAAACTGGGTTAACAATTTTATTTTTATATAATATACAACTTAAAAGCCAGTGTTATTAAAATTAAATTAACCTTAATTTTCTGCTCCGCAATATCGTTATAAACCACATTATCTGCACCATAAATGCTTTTCGCTATTTTTTCTATCTTTTCCTAAATAAAGTTAGAATATATGGTAAATAAAATAGAATATAATTAAAAGAAAAAGGAACCATAAAAACCACCAATTTATAAGTTAAAGCAGTATTATGAGATTAATACTAAAAGTTCTCATTCTATAGGAAACCTTATTCAGTACAGTACTAGTGTATGAGGAATATCGAATCCACTCGGCGTTACAAATTTGTGCCAATGCGAGAATTTTATAAGTTAGTAACAAATGTTTTTAAATAACAATTACCAAGAATTTATCTTCAAAATCATAATATATCCATTAAAAGTATTAAACTACCTTTAGTTTGATTTAATTCTTATGAAGTGGTTTTTAGTCTTAAAATATTTAGCTTAAAATGTTTTGGATTAATCATAAAAAGTCAGCATCGCATTCATTGGTAGCATTCCGGGTCCCTATACACATATTTTACAACTAAGGCAAAAAATTAAATTCGAATAACTTAATTATTTAATAATATACTTTGATTGTGGCATTCAAATCGTAAAGGAACTTGAAATTAGAATTGAGATTATTGTCGCACGCATTAATAACAGATTGTGCCAAATCACGCGCGCCTTCGCCTCCTTTAGCCCAATGATCGGCAACACATGCATCAAACGCTCCCGCTTTTATCGATTCATCTCTTATTAATTGCAATTCATTGTCAGTGTCGGTCTCAAATTTATTAATAGCAACCACAACAGGCAAACCAAATTGCTTAGTTATAACATTAATATGAGCTTTCAAATTGCATAAACCATTACTCAAAAGCTCTAAATTCTAAAAAGTTGGTGCAAATTTATTTAAAATAACTAAATAATTAAATGCCTAATGTTTATACGCATTACTTCTTCGCGATATTCTTTAGGAATAGTAGCCCCAGGAGTGACATTAGGTCCTCCGCCATGCATTTTAAGTGCGCGCACTGTAGCGACAATCACAGCACAATCAGGAGTGAGGCCTTAATGAGCGAAATTAAAGCATTTAGAGCAGAATGCTTATGTTTTTACTATTTAAGATATCTGATAATAATTAATTTACCAGAAGTACGGCACTTGATATTAATAAATTTTTCTAATCCAATATCAGCCCCAAAACCACACTCTGTCACTATAAAAGCAAAAAATTATTATCGGTATATCGTTATACAGTATTATATCAATGCTATTTTCAGAATCTATTGAGAGCCTCTTTTATTTTTTGAATAAAAAAATTCTTACACACAAATCCATTGGAACCAACTAAATCCAATGCAATTTTATCCGCTATTATGGACGAATTTCCGTGAGCTATATTAGCAAAAGGACCGCAATGAACGAAGACTGGGGTGCCTTCCAAACTTTGCATAACTGTTGGTTTGACTGCGTCTAATTTCAATTAAACCAAAATGTAATGAATGGAATAACTATGAATTTAATGGTAACCTTTCAAAAGAACAGTGACAGCGCCAGCAGCTCCAATATCTTCGAGAGTGATAGGAATTGGAGGCGTATCGGTTGAATAAGCGACAACAATTCTACTGATTCTATTCCTTGCATCCTCTAAGTCTTCGCAAAGCGCTAATATAGCCATCAATTCACTCGCAACAGAAATGTCAAACTGAGTCTTTAATTTAAATAAATTACAAAATTGCAAAAATATTATTAATCGTATTTACCAGTCTAGAAAAACCCTTCTCATTTGGTCCTTCACCGACTGATATTTGACGCAAAAATCGATCGTTAACATCCATACAACGGTTGATAGTGATTGAATTTTTATCGATGTTTAGTCTAGAAAACGCTTTCTTTTGTTTGGCAGTCAGTTCATTCGGAGATAGAGTTATCGGTATACCTAATTTCTCGAGTCTTTTTATTTGAATTGGAGAAAACCTACGCTTTTTGCCAGGCTTTTCATTGTGAAACATTACAGTCAAAATAATATACATAAAAATTAAAAGTTAAAGTTAAAACCTTTGATGGCACTAAACGCGAAAACAGTGCAGCATCCGATTGCGTTGATTCGTGAAAGATTCGAGCATCGATAGCTGCGGCCATTAAATTATTTGCAGCGGTAATTGCGTGAATATCACCTAAATAATAAAAACAATAAATAAATCAATAAAATATCAATTTACATTCAATATACTGTAAGCTTATACCTGTTAAGTGTAAATTGAATTCGTCCATTGGGATCACTTTTAAAAAATATACAATAAGTATGATTCGCTAAACCGCAACATTTCAATATATACCTTGCGAATAACCACCACCAGCTGCACCACCTATTATTTAAAAATTAGCAAATCATTAAGTTAAATAGTAAAACTAGCAAAACCTTTAATGCCAAAAGTTGGCCCTTGACTCGGCTGGCGAATACAAGTCACTACATTTCTACCAAAACACGATCCCAATGATTGCGATAAACCCAACACTGTTGTACTCTTCCCTAAAATCATATTAAATCGATTAAGTGTTAAATAACATTCAAATATTCTATACCTTCTCCAAGTGGTGTTGGAGTAATACCAGTCACAACTATATATTTTCCTTTAATCGAATTATTTCCAAACTTAGGAACACTTTTAGTAATCTTAGCCTTGTAATGACCATATAATTCATATTCATATTGCGTCAGACCGATCTCACGCGCCAATTGATCGATTCGTTTACATGGATGAACGCGTGCTATATCTATATCACTGAGTGAAGCAAATATTAAAAATAAAAATTAATAAAATAAACTATGATGTGAAAGTATATTTTATCAGAAATAACTTTAAATCTGACTCCGATAAGATCTAATACCTCGGAACAGGACTGTGAAGATTCAATTGTAAATATTCAATATCCCAAGAATTTCTGCATGCATTTCTTAATTCCTAATTAAGAAAAAGGAACAGAGATATATATTTAAGTTCATTATACAAAATCAATTAAGTCTTATAAATAAGCATTAAAGAATTCGTGATTTTAAACATTTATTCTACAATAAATTTTGCAGTGCAAAAATAAGCAAACAATGTAATAGAAAAACAAATGCATTCAATACTTAATAGAATGTTGAGAATACCTAATAAGTAGAACAATGTTGAGAAATAAAAAACTTAAAAATACTGTTTAATTTGTAATTTAACATTGATAACGATAACGATAACGGTTTAAGGTACAGTAATATTTAATAAAATCGAACACAAAATTCTTGTAAAATGTTATAAACTTTGTTATTTTGGTTATTCTACTAAACTAGTGAAGCATATGTCCAACTTGTAGTGCATTCACAGATTTGAACTCTACTCTATCATATTGAAAAAGCAAGAAGAAAGCCTAGCTATATGTGCTTACACACACATTAAAGTACTGTAATATAATGGTTGATGTATTTTTGAATTGAAGTAACCTTGATTTTTGGAAAGTACTAGATAACCCGGTAAAAATTTTACCGGAGCTCTAATATGTATTTTATTTAAGTGATTTAATTTAATATTATATGACTGCTAAAGAAAACTGTT
>JAQIVF010001791.1:0-12768 GCA_034698365.1 Steganacarus magnus | reverse complement strand
CGGGTACCCGACAAATGTCTCGGGTCGGGTCGGGTTCGGGCTAAAGCCTGTCGGGCTCGGGTCGGGTCGGGTTTGTACCTCTGAAGTATCTGTCGGGCTCGGGCCTTAAAATCTTTACGATTTACTAGTCTAATAGGCATCACAATCAATACGCATTAAGAAATATATTGTGTACTTATTTACCAATTCTGCGTCAATTCGTCCATAGTTTTGGTCGATATCCACAGCTCCACTATAACCCAAGCGTAGCACACAATCATCACTATCGATGGCAAAGCGAATAGCGTGACAAATCGGTATATGTTTACCGCGAAACCTCTCCAATCGTGTAATTCTTTGCACGAATACAGTGTCACAGTTGTCTCCGAGTTTGTGAATGTGTTCTTAATTGTGTTCTGTTTTGTTGTTGATGTGGTGTTAGTGTGTGAGTGTGTTTTTATATTGTTTTTATGCGTCATTTATCATATTTTGGTGCAGAAAAAAGACAAAAGAAAGCGAATGATTAAGGTTATCCTTTAGAAATATTAAGTTTTATGGAGTAGAAGAAATTATGGGTTATATTGTTTAAGATCATAACTTTACTGAATTATATTTTTTTTTAATTTCACACAAAAAGCTTTTACAAACTTTGATATAAATATGTTTTCATATTATCTTAATAATCTTTGAAAGTCCTTTTTATATCACATTCATAACTTACAGTAAGAAAAAAAAGAATATTATTTATTTATTTATTTGGTAAAAAATCCTGTTTTAATTATCCTTGGCACTACTCATTATTTTGCATTATATGTACTAATTAATAAATTCCATAATTCCAATACAGCATTCCACTAAGAAATTTTTCTGATAAATAGTCTATAGTTAAATGAAGACATTATATAATCTAGATAATTAACAAATATAATTAAAACAATCTTAGGTTACTTTAAGTAATTGAATTCTTCCAGACTTGTAAAAATAAAAGACCCAGACATGGAGTAAAATTGTATGCATTTGCTGGGAAATTTACGTTTACTAACTTAATGCTAATGCTACTTATTTTTGAAAATCCAAATGAAATATTATTCTTTGAGCTAAACGACACAAACGTTCAAAATATAGCTTGATTTAAGTTTTTTAATTGACAGAATTTCAGTTACAACAAACACACATTTTTAAAGATTAGTCGTAAGTCGAGAATTGTGTTTGAGAAATAGGCAATAATAAATTTCATGATTTTGTTCCAAAGAACTTTGAAAATATTCCAATGAACGCAATTTTTAAAATAATTTTTTTAACAATTAATTCATACCTTGGTTACAATAACAGGAGTGGCCAATAGTAGTGAAACAACCCACACGATTATCATGATTTTCTTGCAGTTAGACATTGTGCACAGCGATCGCGATCGTATCGGAAACACAATCACCACAAACCTATTGTAAAAGCAAATTAATAAAAAAAAAACTTTCTTCGACAAAACTTTTTATAATCCAAACGAAAGAAATAATGATCTAATTTTGTTTTAGAAAACTTAATCCTTTTTTTGAAATAATATATGATAATAGCTTAGTAATATACATTGCAATATCTTTTTATATGTAATTTTACAATTAATCTTTCGAATTTAAAAAAATAAAGTCAGAATAGACATGATTAGTTTTACATTACTGACTCGCAAATTGCATGCAGAAATTTCATGAAATTATTGCTTTTAACCCTCCATAGTTTTTAATTTTTAACATATAGTATTACGAAAAAATGAGCAAAAAATTCAACTCTTAATTAATAGATTAAATTGAGGTGGGAGTATGTGTGTGTGTGTTTGTTTGTGTGTGTGTTTGTTTGTGTGTGTGTTGTGTGTGTGTTGTGTGTGTGTGTGTGTGTGTGTGTGAGAGAGAGAGAGAGAGAGAGAGAGGTCTCGATTTCGTTTTGCAAAATTGTCTCAATCTCATCATTAGCGCATTGAACCAAATAAGAAATATAAGAAAGAGAAAAACGTAAGATAGAAAAAAAGATTTACGAGATTTGGTCGCAAAGCAGCAAAAGTTAATACTTAATTCGGTTTCATTCTACGCACTTAATGCTATGTGACAGCAAATGTACATTTAGTGGATGAGAAAAACTAGTTTATTTTATTTTGTATTTGTGTGCCCTCTGCTGCTGCTGACGATCGCTGCTTAAATGCTAGCTCACCAGTGATGATGATGTAGCTATACATTATGAGTGCAATTAGAGGAGAGAGTGTGATAATGAGTTGTTTAGCCTGCGTTTGATTAAATCAAATTCAGTGGCTATCAGTGGGCGATTATGTTTATAATTTTGAATGTACCGAATGCACTGGCAATCAACACTTATTTTTAAATCTTTACCGATTTTAATGTTAAAAGTAAAGTTTTTTTTGTTTTGTTTATTACTCAGTGAACAGTTAAAAGACAAAAAGCATTTATTTAATAGCGTTATATTTTCTGTTGAGAGAAAAATAAAAGACTTAATTTATTTTAGTTAGTACTGTACTGTATTTGATTCGAGTTTACCTCTAATAAAAGATAAAACATTGTCTCTAATATTTGCCAGAGTATTGATGACACTCACGTGTACTCTAATCTTTTAATTAAGTTTAGGCATAGAGAAATATAAAAATAAAAATATCCAGCGCTATATCACTATATTCAATCATTATTAAGTAGGATTGTTTTAATTTTTATTTTGGCCTCATTTATTTAACATTTCGATATTTCTTAACAATTTTGTTCTGCAACTCAGCAGCGCTCATGCGTGTCAGCTGTCAACTAAAATAGTTTAGCGAAAATTTAAATTGCAAAATTTGTTCATCCAAATATTGTTTGAATGTGTAAACGTGAAAGTAAATTATACTTTTGAATAAATAAACAGTGTTTGTGTGCTCTCAGTACACTTTACACAACTAAATTGATGCTGTACTGTATCTATCTTTCCAAAACTTATTAAAATTTCTATTTTCTTTCCGCCGAATATCAGCGAAATAATCGCGAAGAGATTGAGAAATGAGTGGTTGTTGAATAGAATAGGTCTTTTGAAAAAAATATATGATTAAGAAAATAAAATGCTACTTAGAAATACAGTATCACACAAATTGTCTAAACACACCTTTGAGCTATTTTAGTAAATTTTCATCCTTCAAAGTTCGATTCGCTACGAACTCGCATTTGCATTTAAAATAACGGTATTTTCATTGTAGAACACTGTATCAGTGTTAACCAAAATAGTGTTTCAGACAGCAATAATCCCTGGTGTGTGCTAATTAAGAGAGACCTAAAATTAAGTTTGCGAACTCACTAAGTGTTACTTAAGAAGAAAGTAACAGAGTAATAAAAAAATATTCAAAGAAATTGTTGTACACTAGTTAATCAAACGGATGTGAGCCACTGCTCATTTCCTAAAGTCGGTATTTTAGTTTTTTTTTCTTCTTCTCATTCTTGCCTTTATATATATATGAGAGAGCATATCACGCGAAAGCAGAGGATATTCTTCGTGCTTATTGTTTTTTATAGACCGAGAATTTATTGCGGAATCGAATAACAATTTTTATTTTTCTGGACAAAACATTTATATCTAAAAATAAATTTTAAACCGAAAAACTGAATTTAACAAATGTGTAGACAATTTATTAAAATAAAAACAAATATATATAAATCTGGCGATTTATTTCTTGTGGCATATAATAAATATTAGATCTTCTGGAGAGAGAGAGAGAAATAAATAACTATTTTTTTAAAAACTTATAGATATTACTATTCTCTTTAAAAAAACATAAAAATAATGTTAGTAAAAGAAAAATATACTAGTTTTTTTTTCAATGATACGGTTACTATCCAAAGTAAAAATGAGCGAAAAATTTTTTTCATTCTCTTTTTATTATTCATAAAACGATTCAAATATTTTATTTTTACTTTACATGTTATTTTCCTACATCAACGAAGAATTTTCGCATTTCTATTTCTACATAAAATAATTTTATTTTTTATTTTTTTTTCTCAATTGTGTTATATATATATCCAACAAAAAAATATGAAGAGGGAACTATGCAAAAAAAAAAAATAAAAAAATACAAAATAAAACTCTCTGGATAGACAGACAAGAGTGACAAGAATTTATCGCTCATATTAGATGACCGATAAATATATTTATATATAGAAATAAAGCGATAAATAAAATAACTAAAACATACCCTTTAGAGCAATACTAAGCACACGTATACAAGCATAAGTTAGATAATTCTGCGCAAAGAAATGCCGAACTCTCGACGGATTTCGTAAAAGTTTAGAAAGAATTACCTCTATTTTATCCTAACATTATTTTATACTGCGAAACATTTTACACATTTGCTGTGTTGTTTATGAATTGTTTTTGAAAAGAAAACATTCGATGTTTTCTTTAAAACTAAGAATATAAATAATAAATGTTGTCGTACAGGCGTGAAAACAAAAACAAAAAAAACAGTAAAAAAGTTTTGAAAAAGTTAAACTTTCTTTTGTACAGAATAACTGCAAAGAGTTATATTATATTATTTAAGTCTTAACTTAAAAGTCGTGTACCATTAATCATAAAATTATGATTAAAGTTTCTGTACATTTCTCTTCGGAACTAAACTCAAACCAATAATATATCAATTTAATTATATCGCTTATTATTTCTTAAAAACTTATAATGATCGTCATATCATACTTTTTTTTAATGATGATCTGCCCCTTTAATCATGATTACCCGCGAAACTCTATTTCCTTTCAGTGCTTTTTTATTTTTTATATTCTGACCAATTGGATGATCAAACAATTTTCAGTGCAGATGACAGAAAAAAAAACTGTTCGGATATATTAAATTACTAGGCAAAGTGAGCAATGGGATCAATAAGGCTTATACTTGAACCAAATCAAAACGAGAGAGAGAGAGAACAAAATCTATAGATCCTATACAGAGATACGAAATATTGGTTATGAAAGTTTTATATTATCGAGTGTGGGTTGTGGTGTATGAGCTCACATCACCGGTAAGCATACGCAGCAAAAAAAACTACTGATACTCGTTGGACAAAGCAGTGGCCTCTTTGTTACTATCAAGATATAAATGGAAAAAAATGACTTTTCTTTCTATTTCTTATTTTTTTTGCACACATAGCGCTTCGGATTTGCATTAATCGTGCTTCAAATAAGTCATTCAAGAGCAAAAACGAAAATAATAAAAAGAAATTACGTCATCGAGAATCTTATTTATATAAGTAATTACACCGCTGGTTGTGCCGAAAGAATCTGCAGTATTGGGTTATCGAGTGGCAAAAAAGTGAACAAAATACGTGACTAAATAAAACTAAACGGTGTGTACAACGGTGTAATCAGATGAACAACTTTTACAGACATAGACGTGTTTATTCATACAGCCATATGAACTAACATAGTTATTATTTTGGCTTATGATTATTTAATGCTAGATAAATAAGGATATTTAGATAAACCTGAGACAAATTTATAGTATATTATTATTCCTTCTAAAGCCTGTGATTTAATTGGAAACACGATGTGTAGATACAGAGGAAGAAGGAATGAAATGGAAAGAGAGTGAGAGAGTTAGTGAGAGAATGATTTAGTTTTTGAAACTTTTTCAAAAGTTGTAAAGTTTTGTCTAATGAATCGTTACATAACAGTTTGTCTAACTATGCAAACAAGCAATTAATTGAATGGCTAGGAATATTTACTAAAACTTTCGCGGAAATAAGAACAAAATAAAAATACATACGAAATAAAATATCGCGTTGAAAGAGATCCAGAAAGTGAAATAACAACAAAAAAATGATTTCCATAGCGTGATGTGTGATGAAGAACTCTCTCTCCTAATTGAGACATCATTCAATTGCTGGATATTTTTATGCATAAATAGACAAACAGATGAAATGCATAATACGAAGAGATCTCTCTTACACAGAGTGTTAGCATTATTTTGTAACTAAGTTTGCCTTTAACTTTGATGAATAATCTCTAAGGAAATATCTCTATGTCTTAAATGTTTTAATTAGCGAATCTTTTTCAACAGTTATTAAAATACACGAATGCAATTCATTTTATAAATTTTTCTGCTGTAGTTTACCATTGTTTTTTTTTTGGATATTTTGCTCAGTAAAATAGATTTTTCCAGATTTATGAAACAAATTTTTCAGCATTAAATTCGTTGTCGACCACTAAAACCATGGCTTTGTGTTCAGAGTATTCATATAACTAAAGCAAAAAATAAAAACACTTCTAAAACTAAATCAAAATTAGAATTTTTTGTTGCCTTAATTTTTTTTAGTTAGGATTTTCCTATTTCTAGATCACCGAACAATAGCAGAAAAAAAAACAAAAGTACAACACTAAATGTAGAGAAAAAGAGGCTTATTTCCGATTTAAAGGTTTTGCTCAATCAATCATTTATATACAGTTCAGTTAAAAGAAGAGTTTAATCAGTAGTACGAAAAGACAAGCAGATATTTCAAATCTTGAAGCTTAACTTTATCAGTAAAGTTTATGCCAACAAAACATTTTTTTTTCATTGCTAAATAATGTGTCTGATAAATGATAGTCTCTACAAGCAAAAAATAAATTAAACAAAATTAAGTGTATGTGCTCTACACTACTCTATTACAATATACTGTCTGTACTGTCTAATGTGTGTAATCAACACTTAAATTGATTATTCATGCATTATTTAATGCAGAATTTTTTTAAGATAAAAATTTTTTAACTTAATTTTGGCATAATTAAGACATTATACTCTAAATTACTCTATACAAACACAAATATATAGTTATGTTTTGGTCTCTCTCTTATAAACACTTTGAAATTCATGAAATGCGCATATTTTCGATAATTCCGATATAATTTAGTGCGGAATATCTGCATATAAGAGAACAAAAAAAATATCAAACAAAATATAAACAAACAAATGTCAAGTGTTAATAATCGGCTTTCAGTTTACTGCAATGCGTGTGAGAATGTACACCGGAATAGTGAAGAAGCTTGTAGTGATTCTCTCGGAGAAAAATATCTTGAAATACATTTAAATAAAAAAAACAAACATTTTATGCATTTTTTATGAGTTAGGAAAACGGTATATTCGGTAACACAAATCACAATTCTGTTGCTGTAAGGATTTTTCTTCCGTTTTCATAATATAGAAATATGTATATAGAATATGTATTATCAGAGTAAGATTTTTAAGGAAGAAAAAAAATCTAAAAATCTCGTCTTCACGATAGATGTATGCGAAGGGATAATTGATTGCTGGTAGAGAAAAGTCGACTCCTGTATAGTATTACAAAGACAACCAAAAAACCTTAACAAACTGTAAGTGAAATTTGATGTTCCAGAGATTTTATAGCATATTAAAGCGATAGAGAAGTGGGAAGAAGAAGAAGAAGGAGAATATTATTGGGTATTATTTATTATCCTCTTTAAAAAAACTAAAGTTGAATATAAAAAGCCATTTAACTCAGGAAATTTAATAACTATAAAAAGATATGTTACCGGTTTCAAACATTTCGATGCCTACAAACAAACATTAAACTGTGCGAAAAAAATCTGTGCACACAATCCTAAGCCTCCTTCCGGGATCTGATCTAAATCTAAGTAGAATCTGTGATTTACACGTGTAGAGGTATGTTTTTTTTCGCAATAGAAATCAATATAAATTGTAATAAGATTGATAGGGCATAAAGCAGTATAAAGTGTTAGCTCTCGTAAGGATATTATTATTATTATTATTATTAAAGTGCTTTTTGCGGCAAAAAAAAGTTCACAATTTATGACATAAATAAATATGTTAACGCGATATAATCTATAATAAAGTTATATAACGATCAAAAACTAATGCACACTTAAAATGTCTCTCAAATAAAAAACCATCAACTCTTATAAGTTATAAAAATTAGATTCAAAAAAACAAACATGTGGAATACCTTTCAAAAGTGACAGCTACGAGATTAAGTACTGAAGCGAATGCGGACACACTTTCGGCATAAGCGGCTAACTTGCAAACAGTTCCCTCGCGGTCCCACTGTATCACGAAATAGTGGGCCACATCTAAAGGCGCGCAAATCACGAGCAGTAGCAGATCGGCCACAGCCAGACTGACCAGAAATATCGAAGTGACCGAACGATTGGCGCGATCGCCGGCCATAACCCATATGACAATAGCGTTGCCGCTGACGCCCACCACAAACGTGATTATATATATGACTAGTATCGGGAAAAAGTAGGGATTGATTATCCACGGTTTGAGCATCTCTTGCGGATGCGGAAAAATGATCGCATCGCCATCGAAGAACATTGAATCACTATCACTGATGTCCGATGAAATGTTGTCGTGTTGTTTGTTGTCGACAAACGCGTTGACCGCAGAAAACATGGTGTGGTTGTTGTGATTGGTATTACTGTTCATACATGCTATCGAATGGTTGTTTGTGTCGCACATTATTAGACAATCATTGTTTGTCGATAGCTTTTATCAAACTTTTATGACAACTTTTTTCAAAGTGTGATTTTTTGTAAAATTTATTGATAGTTAGCAGAATATTTGATTATAAATTTTGACAAAAAAATTATTGGATAACTTTCATATCTTTTGAGAAGTGATACTAGATTTGAAAAAAATACTTCATTCGGGGGTGAATATTCAAATATATTTGCGAGTATATATTCTGGTGTTGTTGTTCGCTGAATAACAGTTCTTTCGAAAATAGTTGGTCTCAAACTCGCGCAACAGAATATATTATAGAGTGCGTGTGTGAGTGAGTGTGTGATGTATAGACTAACGCAAACTCGTAGACAACTCTCTGCTTAATTCCAACAACAGTAAGAATTTGATCACAACAGTGAATCACAATCGAAAGTGTTTGTTGAAACAACTAACTATAGCGTGGTTTTATAGAGATGTCGATGAACACCGTATCCGTACGTTACCGCGAAACTCAATACAGAGAAATTAATTACCGCGTGATCAATACAGCGAACACTTTTTACCGCGAATTTCGTTTCAGCGAAATTTGTTACCGCGAATATTCATTACAGCGAATGTTCTTTTTTACAGCGAAAAATTAATACAGTGAAACTTAGCTGATAATACAAATATTAAACTAAAAGGAAATATTTTTTAGAAACAATTTAAGTTATATTGTTGTTGGATTTGAAGCTTATATAAACCTCAGTTTATTGTGTAACTTAAGTTATAACTCCAAATGATAGAATCCCTTTGACAACGAATAAAATAAAAGTACTTAAATTCTCTCAGCTAACAATAACAGTCTTTTATTTAAACTAAATTTTTCTGGAATTAAAAACATTGTGGCAAAAAATACTTCAATGAATCAGTTGTGCATAAATTACTAGTTTCAGTCTGTTGAGCATATTACCACATGAACAAAAAAAAAATTGTTGAACATACTGTGTAGTACTTCAGTGAAAATATTTAAAAATTAGTGTCAGTCTATGTTCAGCTCTTATGCAGTAAACATCAAACCATTATTGTGATGCACAATATAATGGACACGAGCCACACTAGAGAATTAAATTTTAACCCGTAATTTTTGAAAAGGATGTGCCACTTAAGTGTCAAATTTTGTGCAAAAAATACGCCCATCTGTGGTGCACTAAATAAATCTCTTAAAAAAAGTGCGGACGTACATCCCAAGGTGGACAACCCAAGTCCAATAGCTCATAGATTTCATAAAAATGAGCTAAAAACTAAGAAATCTATTTATTAGTAAAAATATCACTCATCAAAATAATTGAGTGATTCAAAATTTAAAGAAGTACTGTACAAGTTATAAAAGTAATTTAACACTTATTTTATTAAGATTGGATCACGAATATAATTTTGTGTGGTCATCACTTCATAACTTTCGGTCGCTGTTCATCCCGTAACCCAAGCACTCGCTGACCATTACAAACAATTCATGATTAATTTAATTAATAAACACGCATTTAATTTATTTATTAAGACTGGTATTAA
This sequence comes from Steganacarus magnus, assembly GCA_034698365.1. Classification (NCBI taxonomy): domain Eukaryota; kingdom Metazoa; phylum Arthropoda; class Arachnida; order Sarcoptiformes; family Steganacaridae; genus Steganacarus; species Steganacarus magnus. Next base: position 2,769 of record JAQIVF010001791.1, on the reverse strand, counting down.
CAAATTCAACTCATCACACAACGAACTATTAGAATGATGTGTGATTTAATATTGTTTTTGTGATTATAAAGTTATTTGTTTATAAAAGTTTAATAAAATTATTTTTAATGTTTGATTAAAGGCTTTGAGTCTCGCCAATAATAAAACATATATCATTATTTACGCGTTTGTTAATAATTATTGTATCCGAAATGAAAGCTTATGTCAGATGTCATGGTAAGCCGTGAGTGCCTGTTCGCCAATAATAAATTCCTTATTTGTGGAGTAACTTTACAATAAAAATTTAATACTTGATACGTGAATACATTTCAAAATTATTTAAATTACTATAATTTATAATTATACAGAGTTATCTTAAAATATTTTTAACCCTAACAAAATTTATACTACTATACTTTAACTCATTAATTCCATTATTCTGTTAATAATGACATGATTATGTCTAGAAATATCCATCATTTCTAAAAATATATAAATATTTTTCAATGCAAAAAAATTCTGCATGATATGCATTATACATGATATGATACATTAAAATAGTTTATTGTAAGTTTATAAAGTTTTAAGTCTGTAATCTTTTAGCTGCAAAAAACTTTTGCAAACTGATATATAATAAAATCCGGAATCTATGAAAATCTGGTGACGCAAACATTTCGAGAACGTAAGCTTCTGAACAAACAAATATTACGGACACACAGAATACTTTCATGTTTGAATATTTTCTATGTTTGCTGATTAGACAAATAGAGTTTTAATTTTTGAAAATACGATAGTGTTAACGATATTATTCAGATATTAACACACTTTAAAGTGCTTGAGGCCAATATTAATGTCACAACTAATTTCTACAAAAGTTTCCTACATTTAAATCCATTGATCCAAAATTGTATAACTTTCATGTTTACTTTTCTGTTTTATTCCAGTATAGAAAAATATTACAAATTTAATTTCGAGGTGTTATACGTTAAGAGCTTACAGTTTTTGAATACATAAGTTCTGGATGTTTTTGAAAGAGAATCTTATATAACTTATCTTATATTTTTGTTTAGTAGATCCTAACTTATTCTTAAGAAACATTTCTGACTTATTGATTCATCGAAGAAATATGATATATATATATGATTCTATATTATAACTTTAAAATTAACTTAAACTAGACTCTAACCGAAGAAAGAAGAATATCTAGACGCCAAACTAATTTTTGTTCTTTAATTTCGTTGAAATCATATTTTAGTGATTTTTATAAAAACTAAAAAATTTAATGTCATAGTAAATTGTTATTTGTTTATTTGCAACTACAGAGATAAAACAAAGCAATATAATTTTGTAAATATAATGAGATGTCTGAAAAAAATATCCTAAACTTTATTTAACATCATACGAACAAAAAATTGTTTTTTTTTGTAAAAAATAAAATGAAATTCACACCAAGTCCTGTAAAAAATCTTATATCTGCAAAGATTACTCTAATTTAGATATTATAACTAATTTTTGTCACAAAGTAAATGTTATATTTTACTTTATTCTTTATATTTGAATTATAATTAGAATTCCAAAATGAGAAGATTTTTTAGTTTTTATAAAATACATCAAAGAAGTCTAAAATGTTTTTGCATATTATAAACAAGTTGTGACATATTTTACAATTTTTTTTATTTAAAATTAATCCATAAGATTTAAGACAAGAAAAAGCTAGTCATATTTAATGTTGATCGCAAAAAATAGGAATCACTGTGCATATATTTATTTTTTAACTAAATCTATGTGTACTTAATAATAAATCAATTATTTCAAGCGTAAAAATATATTAAGTTAATGACATTTACTATGCATTAAGCTTTCACTTTGGTAAACTCGAGGGTAAATTTCGATTAAAAATATTTTACATAATTAAACTATAAAAGTATATAAATTATTATTCACACTTTTTTGAACAGCGCACAGTCTTTTGCCCAAAAATCAAAATGAGTGCTAAGCTTACTGTAACAGTAGTTATCGCTTTATAAGTCTTAAAATTCATTAGTGTTTCACTTCTGGCGATTGAAATTTTGTTTTATTTATATATACTTTTTGTCACTTGAAAACCTTAAATATTGTAGCGTATTATTACTAGGTTAGCGAGAGTGTTATGCATAGTTTAATTAGTGAGTTAATGATTTTGCAAAATTTATTAACGAGATTCTAAACAAATATAGATATAATTTTTAAGGGTTTTTTTTGTTAATTTCTCGCTCTATAGAGAATGAAGTAGTAATTTAACGCAGGAAACAACTTTTTTTTCCCTCTAATATTGCACAACACATTTTACTTACAATGTAGTAAGTCTAACATCTGAGAAAATAATTGCTACCAGTATAATAAACTACCGAAAGAATTTTAAGCTAACAAAAAAAACTAGTTAGCGTTCAGTGAATTGGATAAAAGAAAGCGAAATTGAATAAACGAAGAGCGAAAGTTTAAGGATTAAATTAAAGTTTATCCAATTTACGCCCACTAAATAAATTTGGGTTGAATCTGTGTTTAGCGGCTAATGTTGTAAGTAAGTATCAAGTCTATCATATTATGTCTATCTAAATGTCACTAAATTCATAGCTCGCAACACTGAAATTTTAAAGTTTTCGCGTTATTATAGTAGTAATTAAAGGTGTTCATGGTCTGACTTTTCAGAAACCAAACCAAACCAAAAAATTTCTTTCAAATCCAAACCAAACCATGAAAAATATCTTTTTGACTAAACCAATCCAAACCAAACCACAAAAAACCAACAAA